>VYZP01016235.1:39687-52086 GCA_013400635.1 Hypocryptadius cinnamomeus | reverse complement strand
CAGCAGGACCAGGACAGGGATTGTCCCCCTGCACCGGACACTGGTGATGCCACACCTCAAGTTCTGTGTCAAGTTCCAGGCCCCTCACTGCAAGAAACACATCGAGGTCCTGAAGCGTGTCCAGACGATAGCAGAACACATGAACCATGTGGAGCACAAGTCTTGTGAGGAGTGGCTGAGGGAGCTGGAGGTGATAAGTCTGGGGATATGGGGCTGAGAAGACCTTCAGCTACCTGAAAGGAGGTTGTAGTGAGGTGGGAGTCAGTCTCTTCTCCCAAGTAACAAGCACTAGGACAAAAGGAAATGGCCCAGGTTGCACCAGGGGAGGTTTACATTGGACATTAGGAAAAATGTCTTCACAGATAGGTTTGTCAGTCTTTGGAACAGGCTGCCCAGGGAAGGGACATTCCTGGAGGCACTTGAAAGAGATGTAGAGGTGGCACTCAGGGACATGGCTTAGTGAAGAACTTGGCAGTGTTAGGTTAATGGTTGAACTCAATGGTCATAGAGGTTTTTTTAAAAACTGAATGATTAATATTAAATATTTGAAACATTATAATCAAGTATAGACGGTAAATGAGATTTCTGAATTATTGTACTTCTACTGAAGTACTGGAAACATTTCTGACATGTTAACAGACAAATATTGTAAGGAAAATTTCAAAATGCAATTTTTTTTCTTAATTAAGAATTTTTAAAAGTAATATAATTTAATTTTCTTCCATTTTCTTCAATAGAACTCTAACCCATTTAACAGGAGTCGTTTTTCTACCACAAAAGCTGCTGGGAAATATTAATCCTTCTCTGTAGAATAATGCCTGCCAGCTGAAACTGCTCAGGTGACTTAGGGCTCTTCTGCATGTCCACTGTAGCCCCATGGCAGAATGCAGTGCCAGGACTGATGGGGAATTTCTGTCATCTCCCTGTGACTCACTCCTAGAGATCCCCTGTCCCTTACTCTTCAGAATAAACTGTGTGCATCTTGGCTGACCAGGAAAATTGGCTACTAATGCTCTGGAATTCTAGGCATATGCCTACCTCTCTCCTTTTTCCAGCTTGAAGAGACACAATCAGGGCCAAACTACAATCAGTGGAAGGAGCTAAACAAGCAGGTGAAACATTAGACATTCAGATGTTTTCTCACTTTGACTAGACCTCTGCTTTATGATAACTAGACCTTGAAACAACAAATTCACAAATATTGGGACATCAAAAAACATTCCATGTGTGTCTGTCTCATCCTCTTTTCATTCTGATCTTCGATCTCTTTCTTCTCAACACCTGCATCTGTGTTTCCATGTAGCTTTTCCAACCTTGTTCATCTCATTTATTTAAGTTTAGGCCAAAGCTGTCTGGTACCTCTGCACATAACACTGCCCGGTAGAAACATATCCCATTCTTGGTTGTCTTTCTCATTATATCGTTGTCAACATAATAAATAGTGTTATTTGTTTCACAATAAACATAAATAACAATTTTAAGGCAAAGTAATCATTTACGTGAAAGCCGCAGAAGGAATTAAGTTAGGGTTTTATTTTTGTGTCTGGTTATAGTTTTGGAATACTAGAATGCTAAAAACTGACAACATATGAGAAAAGATATTATTCCATCTTGGCAACAAATGTGTCCTATGTCAGTATACACTTGATACATGCTCTCTGCTGAAAATTCTAAGCTTTGTAGAATCGATATACTAATGACAGTTTTTGTCATGTGAAATATCACAAAACTTAAAAGATATTGTGCATTAAACTATTTTCTAAGAAGGCATCCACTTGTTAAATGCAGATTAGGATTCTATTTATACATTGTTCATGTGTAATCTTCTTTCCAATCTCATAAAGAAAAGCCTAACCCAACATCTGACCGAATGAACCTTAATTGGTTTTTTCCTCTAACCTTAAGCTGCAAGACCAGTATGAAGACCTGTTTTATAGAAAATCTTTTTTTAAAGAGCAGGTGGTAAGGAAACAGCTTGCAGACCTCTGCTATAAAGTATCAGAACCCTAAGCATGGGAAAAACAATACCATCTCACAATAGTACTAAACCAGCTTCACCTGTTTATTATATGCTAACAGCACATCTTTAGGCCAAGATTTATTTTCTGCTGCTTGAGATTCTTTCTGAACTTCTGGGGGAAAGAGAAAAAAAAATGGTGCAAAAAATGAGTGTAAAAAAAAATTAAAAAACATTTTTGTCCTCCCTGACAGGTAATTCAGTACAGAATTTATTATATGCAATTATTCTTTCAAAATCTACAAAATACCTAGAATATTGTATCAATTTTATCTTAAGCCAAATATTTCCTCAATATTTCCTCAGCTAATTAGATTTCCAAAAATAAACATAGTAATAGGAAAAGGACCTACAGTGATTAACACTAAATAATAGCATTTATAAAATTTCTTATCAAAGGTCTGGTCTGTTTCTCCTACAGACTGCACTGGTAAGAAAAACAGCTAAATATAAGAAGAAACATATATCAGAAATTTATATGAACAGATGTATGACCCTTTAAAGCAAATAAATCAGTAATGCCTCTAAACATTAAGCAATTCCCCAAACATATCTAAGTTCAAATATTTGAATTTTGAAAACAGTTTGAATGACAAGAATAGAATGATGGGCACTAATACACATGAATATAGATGGATATCTTATGATTCCATTTCCCTAATCAGCATGTTACTTAATAAAAGCCAAATTCTTTATATCCAGCAGTTGGAAAATCAAATCCCATATGAAAAGGAAAGAACCAGAGGCACAAAAAAGAAAGAGAAAAATAAGCATATACTTATGATTTATGAAGTACCAAAATGTTTTCAAGGAGTGTTGAATTTCCTTTCCATTTTTATCAGTTTAAAATATGAACTACCTATCTTAACAACTCACAAGCAAATAGAAGCACTATAAACTTATTATATTTTAACATTCCTAGATAATTCAGAATGTTACCAAGCTCGCTTGGTGAAAATTTGTCAGGACTTGAAGTCCATTTTTTTTATTTTCTCATGTCCTATTGGTGCCAGTTGCATAAGAAAAAGAAGAAAACTAGTGTCAAACAAGAATGCTAAAATAAAATTTTATTACTGCCTTACAGGAAAAAACAACATCAAAAGAAGATACATGTGTAAATTACATTTTGAGCCTTCATTACACAAATTAGTTTGAAAGAAACAAGTGCATTCAGAGACAAATGATCTTAGGCTCATCTTTTGCAAACATTTGCATACTTGTTTAACACTTTACTATAAATGACTCCTCCATGGAACAGCTCATAGTAGAGAAGTTTACAGGCTGAGTGCAATTCTCAGTTAATCATTTTCTCCAGAGGAGAAAATTATAATTCCTGCACTACCAGGAAAGCAATTACAAAATTTAAAGTTGTTTTTAGTTCACAAACATGCTATTCTTGCTCGTCAAAGCAGTGGTTCAATAATTCCCATTTTTGGATGAAAAAAAAAAGAAGACGAATTAAAATGCAGCAGCAGCTCTCAGCACAGGTAGTAGTTTTAAGGACAGTGTGTGTTCTGAGCTCCTGGTCGGCACACACACAGACTTTACCCATTGAGCCACACATTGCCTTGAGAAGCCTGGTTCTAAAGATAGCAACAACAAACAAGTATCACATCTAAGCTACATTTCATTTGAGAGGACTGATCTTTAAAACTGCTACCGAAACATTAAATATTTCTGGGGAAAGAAGCCAGAAGCTAATGCAAGAATGAAGTAGATACCAGTTGAACTTGTATTAGAAACAGTCTGATACATCATAGTTTACTGACACTATAAATGTCCACTTGCTTTTTAATTTAGGAATCTTCTGCACAGTAGAATTTTTATTCCACTGAGTGTATTGTCCACCTATCAATTTAAAAATACTGGTTTCCAAGGCCTAGTCTTTTTTGCAAAACTTTAATACCATGTAAGGAGAATGGTTTGACCTGTAGCATTTTTTTCTTGTGTATTAGAAAATGAAAAGGAAAAATGGAGTCTGTAGGCTAACAAAAAATGATATATAAAAAGTGTGGCATATAATGCCACAAAAATGTAAACTAGAAAGCAATAGAAAGCTATGGACTTGCGTGTACATGTTATACATGTTGGTGCCTTACTTTTAACCAAAGCCTTAGTAATTTATCTACCTTTGACAGAAAAGACAGCTTAAAAAAAAACCAATTCATATTACTTGTTTTTTTAATCACCATAAGAACAACACACTAAAATAGAGGAGTGGAGAAACAACTCAGAGTAAAAGAAAGAGATCTATCATTGTCTTCTCAAGCTGTACCAACCAACCTCCCTCTTCTTTGCAATGCATGCGTGTTTTCAAGTGTAGTGATTACCAAGGACTATTAATTATTACAGTCCATCTAAGACAACTGTGATTCTTTCCCTATGCAATTTATCCAATTCATGGAATCAAAGAGAAATTTTCACAAAGCCCTTCACTCAACCTGGCTGGATCAACTTATGTTTCTAAAGTATTGCATAATATGCAAATTTTACATATTAATTTTCCTGCTCTGTCAAAACCAACAGAATTATATGAGCAAATATTATCTTAATTTCATTTTAGACACCTGTACATGGTATGTGATTGCTTTCCTTTGTTGGGTGTGGCGTATTCTCTTTTGTCCATTCACCCTGGTTGAATCACAGGCACAACACTATTGTGTTATTTTAATAAAATTATGTGTACTGTCAATATACATACTATGGGCCATGTGTTTGCATTAACAAAAACAAGGCAAAAGAGGTGTGATATGAACTTTAGGAGATAAAAGAACTGTGGCAACTCTTAATTCCTGTGGGAATCAGTTCTTGAGTGTTCTGCCCATTCTTGAGGAAGATGTTTCCTGCACCAGTATTTTAACCTAAGAAGTGATGGAAACTTCTACTGTGCCTTTAAAAAAATCTTTAATTAGACATAGCATTCCTTCCAGAGGTGTAGAAAGTTATTTAGGTACCCCAGCACCTCGATAAGTTATTATAAACCATTTTAACATTTTCAGCCATTTTGCTGTGTTTGTGGTACCCTTTGTGGTTGAAAAGCCTTTTATGAAGTTTATGAACCCTTACATAAAGAAAACTAAGGATTTATTATTGCTTTTGTTTGGGTTTGGGTTTTTGTTTTGTTTTGTTTTTTAATAATTACCTCTAAATAGATCTGATTTATATATTTTTATCTGGTAATTCTTTGATTCCTCATTTAGCAGTTACAAGCTATTATAGAAAATTATTTTCCTCTCTGTTTTGAATACAAAAGTGCAGAAACAACCCTGACAAATGGCAAAACAAAGTCATTTGAGATGTGTGAGTATGCAAATATGTTTTAACATGGTGAATTTATACAAGTTGTTCATACACAAACATAGCTAATGACCCTTTGACAAAGCTTGAAACTCTGGGAGACAACAATCTATCTGATTAAAATAAATTTGTTTCCATATTATAATAGCAGCTTACAGACCTAATTAGGATTAATCTCCAATTTTGTTAGACTCAAGTGTAAAAAGATACTTCCTGCACCATAAAGTCTGTAGCATTTTTAGGACAACCATAAATTATGTGGGCCTAATGATGATAAGGAACTGTAAAATGATTGTTGATAAAATGTAACAAATTGAACTGGTTACTTTGAGAAAATAAGCAGATAGATTTCAGAAGTCCACGACCGTAAACCATCTACCCAAGATCTGTCCCTAGGTAGTTTCATGCAATTTTATGAAAATAAAATATCTCTTAAAAAAAAAAAATCAATAAAATTAGTTAAGTGTTCCAAAAAAAAACCAAAAAAACCAAAAAAAACCCAAAAAAACAAAACAAAAAAAAACCCTCCAGGTGTGATGGAGCCCACCCCTGGAGAGTAAACGGCTCCCTTCAGCAAGTGGCAGAAAGACCCACAGCCTTTGCCATGATTAACCATGTTGACTGTAGTCAGTACTGTGTGCTTCCTGAATTTAAAATGTATTGCAAACTCATAATAAAAAGCATCATAGTCTTGATTTAGGTACACTTTAACTGATGCTAAGACTGTGAGAAAATAATTCCACAGGTTATCTGTAAGCAAAAAATAAGAAAACCAATAGGAAGAGTTAAGGGTTTCACCACTTGAATAGAACTAAGCTAAATAAATTGAAGTCTTTTGCTCATTTCTATGATGTTTACAATGCATCTGATAGCACTGAAAGTGGAAAAAAAAAAGAAACATTTTCAGCAAGCCTTCTAAAAATAGTTTTATTATACATCAGTATATCTGTAAAATAATTAGCATGTCAGCTGAAGTATAAAGAACATATAGACCAAATAATAAGTGAGAAACTGTAATGTTATAAGCAAAAAATACCTGTTTGTATTTGTTTATAAAGCAAATACAAGTCTCTATCTTCTTGAACTTTTCTCCATCGAACCAATTCTGTGAGTATTAATGCATCACAGAGAAAGTTTCAAGGCCTCATTACTGAGATTAACTTAAAAGAGCTAGAGATGTTTTTAAAAACTAAAGTACATTATATGATGTCTTGATGGTATTTATAGTGGAGTCTATAGTCCTTGCTTGATAGAAGCATTCAAATTTGTTGTTATTTTTAGAGAACAAAAATGTTCACTTACTTACCACCCTCACAAGCTCCTCTGAGTAACCAGCTAAAGAGGAGCTGCAGGTTCTTCACCAAGAAAGTGCATTTCTGAGACAAATATAAACACCTTCCAATGGATACTAAACCAAATATATACTTAGTATCTCAATATACTTCTAAGTTAGCAATAAGCCTCAAAGCAAGAAAAATTACTCCACACATTGGAAATTGCGCTATTCTTATAACACAAATTCTGTTTTCACAGAAAATACGATAGGAAACATAACTGACAAACAATTTCCCTCAGAGGACACAGGGCTAAGTAATGATGTCCCACTGAATTGGCATTTTCTTGCCAGATAATGCTATTTCAGTGCAGGGGGAAATCCAGCACACAGCCCCCTCAGCAGCACCATAAGGTATCAGTGCTAATCAGTCATTAATGCAAGATGGAGAATAAGATAGAGAACATAATTNTTTATTATTTTTAAAAATAAACTGGGGGATATGGTTTTTTTTTTTTTTTTTTTTTTTTTTTGTGTAGGGAATGAAAAAACACATTTAATTCTAAGAGTAGGTTTTCATTTTAGCATCCCATTCTTTTCTTTCTTCATTTAAAACAATACATTTCTTACTTTATTTAAGAATATAAGCTATGAAGCTCAGTGTAAAATAAATAATCCATGCATCATCATCATAACAATAATAATAAAGAATTGCTAAAGTCTTTAACCTAATTATAAGGTCACTTCAGTTCAAAGACACTTGCTGCAAAAGCCTTTGAATTCAAAGAAAAGGTAATCAGCAAGAAGGGTCTCATTCATCCTCACTAATATTTGTATGTCCATACCTAAAAAAACATTAAACAACAAAAACTGGAACAGAAAGCCATCACTAGGTTCAAATTTTAATTTTATTTTTAACCGGATTGATCAAATATTAGAAATAAGGAACTAAATATCACATTATCCCAGGTCAGATTTTGAAAGATCAGAGCCCAGCAGCTTACACTACAAAAACCAAAAAATCAGTTTACATATCAGGACTGGGCAGAGGCCAAATTTTGAAAATCTTCCCTAGAACATAAGACAAATTTATAAAAAAAGTAAGAAAACCATATAACTCTGCACACATTACCAATCACAACCAATTATTTCTGGTAAGTTAAAATCAGTTTTCCAGGTCTAATAATTCTTTAATCCTCTTCACATTTGTCTGTAGAATTTTTGTAATCAACTGACAAATTCCAACCAAACAGTCCCAAATTATTACGTCCCTAAAATACAAGTCAAGCAATGAAAAGACATCATCCCAATGCTGCCTCACTAAGAAAAGTCTTCTCTGATTTCAATGCCAATTGAAATACACCATAAAATATACAGAAAGTGGAGACACAGAATGCCTCAACCACACAAAATAGCTCTCAGAGAAAATCAAATCAGAGGACATAAATCAACTGGAAATGCAGTTCTTTCTGCAGCACTGCTGCTCATGGACTTTCACATTTAATTAACGTAGCTCAGGTGAGCTTTTTTCTATTCCAGTTTTTGTATTAAATCAAAAAAGAGTCAATCTCACATTTAGGGAATGTAAAGTACTGTACATTTTAGCTCTCTTGGAACTGAGACAAAACTATCAGCCTTGTCTAGAGAGGACAAAAAGCCATCTGATACTAAGTCAACAGTTTAGTTAACAAATAAATTGGCAAACTTCTGGTGAAAATCTAGAAAATTTTTCTCTAGCATCTACCTGATGCGTACTGTTACTGATATCACCTGCTGAAATTAATGGAAGGAACTCTATTACAGCAGCTTACATGATTTACATAACTACGACAATAAAAGAAATTGTCTTACGAAGACTTCACAAGCTAAACAATAACTGAAAGAAGTAATACTTCCAGTGATATTCCAAATGCACATAATGAACTTTTTCATCTGTCATACTGGAATATGTCGGCTTAAAAAGAGAAAGGAGAATAAAGAAAAATACGTTTTAAACTATAAGCTGTATAATAAAAAATAACAACCCAAAAGAGGTAATGTTTTAATGTATTTTGATATTGGGTCATTTTCATTTTTAAAGGACATAAAAAAACTAGCAGAAGAAAGAGTGAAGAATATTCTATGATACATTAATGTCTTTATCCATTTGTTTTGTCTGGCTTCTGTGTTGTAACACATTGTAGGAGCTAGGAAAAAAAATATACAACTCTTATAAAAGTAATATTTACCCAAGAGAAAAATATTGCTCTTGTTCTGGTTCATCTATTTCCATTTTTATGTTGTATTTCTGGCCAAGAACACTCTCCAGGAGTTCTTTGATCATCTGGTCTGAGGGAGATGGAGAAGTAGACTGCAGGGAAGCAATTATTTCATCAATAGACCTTGCAACCACTTTCACAGGCAGCACTGGGGTGGAAGTAGACTCTTCAGATTTGCTCTGCTGGAAGTTCTTCTCGTATATTTTTGAAATGTCTGGTCTAGTTACATCCCTTACCTCTTCCAACTCTTCTTGAGCAGACCTCACACTTGGCTGCTTACTTCTTTTTCCCAGAATCCTTCTCAATTCAACATCAAAATCTTGTTGCTTTGCTTTTGAAATCACTCTGTGTCTCTTCTTACAGTTTTCCCTAGTTATTTTTGCTTTTCTTGAAATGCTTTTACTTGTATCAGAATCTGTAGAGCTAAATTCAATGTTATCTTTAATGACTGTACCTGTTTCTTGAGCTGTATCTCTTAAATTCTAAAGATCCATCTGTAGCATACACACTCAGCCCTTAAGTTTACTCACAACTTTTATCTTTTCTAATAAGGTAAGGGAGCTATTAACATGAAAATTAAATCTGGAGTAATGACTTCTGAGGTGGTACTGGGTGTTTGACTGTTACAATTTTTTTTTAGTGATACCTGCAAATTATGCTATTACTGGAAGAGTTACAACTGTAATTTCATGAATAAAATTGCATTTTTTCTCTTGACTTTTCCAGAGCAACTTCCCTGGATTTTTGTCAGCACTGTCTTCTTCTATAGATTTATTTCTTCTTCTCATCACCCTGAGTCAGGAGTTTGTTTTGTCAAGTCTCTTGCTTCAGAAGACACCCTTACTTTCTGTGAACTTCAGAACACCCAGTGAATTAATTAAGAATATTTTTATTTATATTCATGACAGGCTCATGTAGACTCTTTGACCTCTGGAGAGGATAATGTTCTTAACTGAGGCAATTGATCTGGTGTTAAATCTTCCAATAAGGGCTAAATGCTCATGTTTCTGAGAGCAGTAACTATTGCTTGTTTGATCTTCAGACTATCCCACTGAGATTCCTTGCATATAGTATCGTGTTCTTTAACCATATTCAGTGCCTCCACATAATTCAGGCTTGGGTACTGATGTTTTCTAGAATTTTCTCTTACTGTACGCAGTCTGTAAACTCAAGCAGAAATGAGGATTCATATTTTATGTACATACAGTGGCGTCAGCTTTCAAGAGCTCCTCCATTTTGCTAAGGGCCCCATTGGTGTTAACAAGATTGTTCCAAACAAATGTTATGAAACACCAGCAATGGCTATCAGTGTTTTACATCAGTAAACAACTGAATCATTTCTAGTTTTGGGAGTACAAGTTGGAAGTAAACCTCAAACAGAAAAAAAAAAAGAAAATGAGAACGAATAAAGCTCAACACTTTCTCGAAGTAAACACAAACAGCTTTCCACCTACAAAACAAACAAACAAACAATAAAGCCAGTGACCCAGTCCTGCCCGTCCCGCAGGGCCTGCTCGCTGGTGGCCTCTCGGTCCCGAGCCTCTGGAGGCGGGCAGGGCCAGGACGAGCGGAGCGCTCCCGATGGGACAGAGGGGGCAGTGCCCGCTGCCGCCCCCGCCGAGCGCTCCGCCCGCGGCAGCGGCCCCCAACACGCCGCACTCAGAGACACCGACGTGAAGCATCTTATGAGTCGGGCACTGGTGAGACATTCCTCTCCTAAGTGAGCTGAAACGCATCAGCTTCACTTGGAGATGTCATTGGAAACGTGTTTCTTCCAGCTTACCCGCGGGATCCTGAAAGGTGCAGGATGGGCAAGGGATTTGTACCTTGTTAGCCTCATTTCTCTCCTGTGTATAGCAACCCTTGCTCTGCTGCCAGCTCTGCCCTGAGAACCAAACATACGAATGGCTCTTCTGGGAACCTGTGCACCATGCATTGCAGTTGCTTCCTGGGTGCAATGGTAGACACAGTTTTCTTACAAAACTAATTTTTGTTATTGTCAAAGTCTCAGCTTGGAGATGAAAGCCCTAGTCAGCTGTGTGGTTCATTCATCATCATCAATAAAGTTTCTGTTATTGGGATTTTATTTTCAGTACTAGCAGTTGTGCAACAGTAGAGACTCCATCTGAGAGTCCATAAACCAAACATCTTTGCAGTATTAAATGAGCAAAAAGTCTGAAACCAGTTCTCTTAGAGGAGTCCTGGCACCATATCTTGCAATTTTACTAGCCAATCCTTCAGAGAACAGAGATGTCAAACATATTTGATAGCTGTCTGGTGAAAGTTAAATTTTAACAGTAGTTCTTTTCACACATGAAGTATGTACTATAAGTGGACAAAAAAAAAAAAAAAAAAAAAAAAAAAGAGTGTTTCAGTGTCCAACAAATACAGGGAAGATAGCAAATGCCAAAAATCACCAAACTTCAGAAAATAAATTTTAAAAAATTAACTTCCAAATTAAAGAAAATGTGGAAAGTCAAACTGAATCTATCAAGATGGTCATAACCATGGCCTACAAACCAACAAGGTCACAAAAATCGGGTTCCCAAGAAAGCTGATGGTCTAGGACACATGCAAAGCAAAGCAGATTATAGCAGTAAGGGAAAAAAAGTAGTTTCCTGCACATAATATGAATGCAAAATGCTGGAATTTCCATGAATCTCTGGATTGTAACAGTTCACAGAATTATGCTTGTCATCCACTTAAGTCTGTTATGGTGAGTAAAAATAAAGCCTTTTTTTTTTCCTTTCCACTTTGGAACCTCCAACACCCATGTGATCACAAGGAACTGTAGGGACTAACTGCAGATATTATATTCAAATATGGCATTAAACTGATTGAAAAGCTACACTGGCCTAACAGGCAAATGTCTCTATTATCTTCTCCTTTCTTTGTAGCTTTCAGCTACATTTTTGTGGGTTTTTTTCTCCTGCCTAATTGTATTCCTGGAGTTCAAGGGGTACACAGTGTCTTTCTTGCAAAGAATGAAACTTATACTAGGTCAGATGGCTAACTTTCAGCTTGATAATGCAACTGAAAACCTGCTGAAGATTAAAAAGATATTAGCCAGTCATTGCATGCCAATTAATAGCAAGTTTTCTCTTCTGATAGCAAGATAACTGATTAAAGCCCCGTAATATGCCCTAGAAGGCCTCTCTATTTGGTGCCTAATTTGCTTCTCTGTGTGTCTAGCAAGAATCCCAGAGTAGCTGGAGAAGCAGTAGGTAGAATATCAAACAGCTGTTCTGTGTTGCAGGATTCCTGTTAGCAGTCCAGGCCATTAAAGCAGTTCAGAACAGGAATGAAGTGTTCGATTGCCACATTGAAGATGAATCCTATTAGCAGTTTAATGCAGATGTAAGCCTAGAGAACAGATTCATTTCAAACTAGTTAAACAGTAAAGTAAAGCTTCAATGATTTCGTTTACCTAGAACAGTTCCTCTCTGCAGGAGTCACAGTGGGATGTGGAAGAAAAAGCCCTGCATGTGAAGAGGTATTTGCATCAGGAAGTTCCAGTAAGAACCTGCTGAATGACAAGAAGGATTTGCATTAAA
>VYZP01016235.1:13974-30013 GCA_013400635.1 Hypocryptadius cinnamomeus | reverse complement strand
GGGCAGACCCCCCGCCGCCCCGCCGGCACCCGACTCCTTCCCGGCAGATGGCAGGGGCCGAGGGGGACGGACGCCAGCGCGTCCTGGTCGGGGGCAGCGCCTTCCCCGAGCTTCTCGGCGGGACCTCCGGCCTCTCTACTCGCCAGCACCGGGCCCTCACCTGTTAAGGCCGGGGGAAAGGAAAGGAGGGGAAGAGCAGCCGTTTGTCCGTACTTTGCAGACGCGCTGCCCGCGGCGTGCGCTGCTGGCGCGGGCCGGCTGGCGGCGCTGCCGAGAGCCGGGCCGGGAGGGGGCCCGCACCCGGACCCGCCGCCCCCCACCCGGACCCGGGCCGGACCGCGGCAGGCGCTTCCGCCCCCCGCCTCCTTTTGACAGCGACGTCCCAAGGTGGAGGAGAACCGGCCCAAGAGCCCACAGCTGCTGCGGAGGAGAGGGCCGCGGTAGAGCCCGGAGCCTGCCCCCGGCGCGCCTCGGCCCTGTGGGGCCTGGGCTCCGCGCTGTGCCGCTGAGGCTCTGCAGCGGGGGTCCCGGAGAAGCCAGCGCCCGGCAGCACGGCCAACAGCGCCACAGCGGATTGCCGCCCTGGAAGGAGCCGTTTTGAGGAAGTGCGGCGGCGAGGCAGGCACCTGGGTGTGCGCACCCGGGCATTGCATCAGCACACCCGGACACACGGCTCCACAGTCCCCACGCCTCGTCCCGCAGCCGAAGCTGGCACACGCGCCCATAGGGCCACGCGGACAGAGGCAGATACGTGTCACCCGGCTGGCATCTCCTTTAATAAAGGAAAGTCGGCTAAGGGCAAACAAGGGTCATCCTAATTATGTGCCGTTTCCAGACTCATTTTTCCTCGCATTTACGCATTGTCCACAAACACAAAGTTAAGGGAACTTCGCTTTTACTATTTTTTTTAAACTTCAATCTTTCTTCACCTCTTGCCATTTAATTTGAATAACTGCAAGAATGCAACATGGGAAACCCAGCCGCGTTCTACCATCTCTAATAATTAATGTGATCCTCTAAATCAAAAGTGCGTTTATAAATTCGTGAAATTTGTGGGGATCAGAAATGAGTTTTAAATATTTAACCGTTGCTTAAACCTCCTTTTCTTAGCCATGTTAGCCGTAGTTCGAGTAAACTGGGAAGTCTTTCTCTCTCCTGTTAAATCAGATGCCGTAGCGGAAAGCACAAATTCAAGCTCTCTGGCTCTGCCTTTTTAAAGAGTTGTGTTATGTGTTAGGGTGCTTCAATTTTTTCCACGTCGTGCAATTGTAGAAAATATCAGAGAGGAGAAGTTCAGGCTTTTCATACTTTGGGAAAGTTTTGGTGTTTGATTGGTTGGTTGATTGTTTTTGGAGTTGTTTTTTTTTTTTTTACTTTAATTTAAAGACTGTTTTGATAGAAAATGTAGACGGGGGAAGCTTTCCACAGATAAAACAGGCCAACAAGACCTGTTTGGTTTGGGTGAGGGTTTTAAAAATTATTTTGCAACAGGACATTATTGCATCTTGTATGTTTCTTAGAAAAGAAATTTAAATTATTGCGGGAAGGGAGACATGCGTGAGATTTTTCTCAGAAAATAGTCTTTCTCCTTGGCGCAAACAGTGTACGCCCACCAATTTCAATACTCTGATGAGTTTAAGTATTTAAATAACGAGATAGGACACATAAACAACAAAATACGGGAATGCGCCGGAGAGAACACGTCCTGCCGGGGCGGTCTGAGCCCGCAGCCCGGCTCCGCGAGGGCTTGGAGCGGCTCAGGGAAGACGGTCGGTCCGTGCGTCCCGCTGATCCCGGTGCAGCCCGCGCAAGCTGCGACACGCCGGTAAACCGGCAGTGCGTCCGGAGAGAGCACCCCCGCTCCCTGTCTATTTATAAATGTATACAAATATGAAATAGACCTTTTCATGGAAGCAGCTGCCTTTCCGTGCGGTTTTGGGGAAGCTTTTTCCCTGGTGTCGGGGAAGCGGCCGGTGTCCCGCAGCAGGACGTTTGCACGGCTGGCTGGGCCAGGCGGGCGGATCCGGCCCCTACGGGGTCCTGCCACACCTCTCTCCTCTCTAACTCCGTCTCTTTGTCTCGCTGCCCTAGGCCTATTCCTCGGTGCCCGTGAGCAACATGAACTCGGGGCTGGGCTCCATGAACACCATGAACACCTACATGACCATGAACACCATGACGACGAGCGGCAACATGACCTCCAGCTCCTTCAACATGTCCTACGCCAACACGGGGCTGGGGGCTGGGCTGAGTCCCGGCGCCGTGGCCGGCATGCCGGCAGGCTCGGCGGGGCCCGTGAACGGCATGCCGGCCGGCGTGGCCGCCATGGGCACGGCGCTGAGCCCCGGTGGCATCAACGCCATGTCTGCCCAGCCGGCCCCCATGAACGGGCTGAGCCCCTACGGCGGCATGAACCCCTGCATGAGCCCCATGGCCTACACCCAGTCCAACCTCGGCAGGACACGGGACGCTAAGTCCTTCAAGCGGACCTACCCCCACGCCAAGCCGCCCTACTCCTACATCTCCCTCATCACCATGGCCATCCAGCAGGCACCCAGCAAGATGCTGACGCTGAGTGAGATCTACCAGTGGATCATGGACCTTTTCCCCTACTACCGACAGAACCAGCAGCGCTGGCAGAACAGCATCCGCCACTCGCTCTCTTTCAATGACTGTTTCGTCAAGGTGGCCCGGTCCCCCGACAAGCCCGGCAAGGGCTCCTATTGGACCCTGCACCCCGACTCCGGCAACATGTTTGAAAACGGCTGTTACCTCCGCCGGCAAAAGCGCTTCAAGTGCGAGAAGCCGGCGAACAGTAAAGCCACTCAGGAGGGCAGGAAAGATCAGGCCGGGGCCTCTAATTCAAGCTCCAACTCCCCCCTGCACAGAAGCCACAACAAACCTGCGCAGCTGGATACGGCCACCTCTCTCTCCAGCTCCAACCCGTCCACCAGCCCTCAGTCTATGGACCACAGTGGATCAAGCACGGAGCTAAAGACCTCGGCCTCGGCCGCCTCCTCCACCATCAGCTCTGTGCCCACCTTGGCCTCCGTCCCACACCCCCCTCACTCATTAGCCCACGAACCCCAGCTCCACCTTAAGGGTGATCCCCACTACTCCTTCAACCACCCGTTTTCCATCAACAACCTCATGTCCTCCTCGGAGCAGCAGCACAAGCTGGACTTCAAAGCCTACGAGCAGGCGCTGCAATATTCCTCTTACGGGGCCAGCATCCCCGGCGGGCTGCCCCTTGGCAGCGCCTCCATGGCTGGCCGGAGCAGCATCGAGCCCTCGGCCCTAGAGCCCTCCTACTACCAAGGTGTGTATTCCAGACCCGTGCTAAACACCTCCTAGCTGTGCAACCCCCGCCGCCGGGGCCGAGACCCCTCCTCCCCTTCCTGGCTTCTCTCCCCGCTTTCCCTGAGACAGACCAAGGTGTTTCCGCACGCTGCGTGCAAAGGACTGTTACTTTTTAATTGTCTCGCAACGCGTTGTGTGTTATGATCCACCACGACCTCCTGCAAAGCCGGCCGCGTCCCGCTTGTACATACTCCCTCCGGCCCCTGCCGCCCAGCCCCTCTCCCCGGAGACCTCCCCAGCCTATGCAGGGTGTTATTAAAAAGAAGAAAAAAATGTTGAGCGTGTAAACTACTTGTTTGTGCTTTCCGCCCCCTCGTCTCCCTCCCTTATGTGTTCTATAATCTCATGTAAGTTTACAGGTATGTGGCAATACTCTAACAATACGGAGATGAAGAAGCGAGTAGACATTTAAGACTTTTTTTTTTAATTAAAAAGGCTTTGAAGGACAATACTGCTGTGAAGTAGCAAAACACTAAGAGAATCTCTAAGCAACAAGAGAACTATTTACTTTCTCGGATCATCCTTTTGATACTTGCAAAATAAACCTTCGGCTACTACAACCCACATAAAACCCAGATGCTGCGGGCCGGATCCTGCACTCCCGAGGGGACCAACTGGAGCTTTGGAGTGCAGGATGCGACCCTTATCTTTTTCCAAGTGTTACCTGTTTTGGGATGTAATATAAAGTTACAAGAGGTCACAGCCAGTTGGATTTTTTTTTTCCTTCCCATCTGTTACTGAAGATTCTAGTTCATCAGGAACTCTCATCAACATGTGGACGACATACTTATTTAATTTAAGTGTATTCATTGTGTACCAGCTAGAACTGTGTATCTATAACCAGGTTATTTTCCCCCTCCTCTAGGAAACATTGACTACTACACTGATGCAAGGAAAAGAGGACAGCTCTGTCTCTCCCCCCTTTTCAAACTTGTCTAATAAATTTTTTTTTGTGGCCGTTTAATTATCGCCATCGTTAGCTTATTTCATCCAGTGTTATTGCACTTTCCACAGTTTTACACGGTGTTAGCATAGCCAGACGGGTTTTATTATTATTCCTGTTCGCTGTTTCAATGTTCTTAATTTATTGCATGGTTTATATTGTTTTCTTTCTTTACAGCTGGAAATTGCTTTAAATGACCGTAAAAAATAATTACACGCGAATTTAAGAAATTTTGTTAATTTTATAAATGTGATTGTAATTGAAAAAATATTTTGATTTAAAACGATAACTGAGAATTTAATGCGTGAAGTATGTTTTTGATCATTTGCAGTTAAGGACTTTAAATAAATCAAATGTTATCAATTAAATACTTCTGCTATTTTCTTACAAAATTTCTGGGGCGGGTTACGGAGGACGGAGCCGTGTGCAAGAAAATCAAAACGTAGTGCTTAAGTGTGGATGTGAAGAGGAAAGATTTGTACGGCCAGGCTTGTGCAGAGGGAAGGCGGGGGACGCTCCCGCAGGGTATGCTTGTGGGGCGCTGCGATGCCACGGGCCTGTGAAGATGAGTGTGTGGTAATGTCCTTTATTTTATTTTATTTTTTTCCCTAATTCACGGTTCTGGGATATGTTGCGGGATGGCAGAAAAAAGCCGCCCGAGGCGATGTAACCTCCTGGGTGTTTTGCGGCCAGGGCTGCCGGGGCAGTCAGGCTCGGTGGACAGGATAACGCCCACGGGGAGCATCCCCAGGGCGGCTCCGCGCCGCTCCGGGCCGCTGAAAGGCCCAGATCCCGCTTTGTAGTTCCGGCTCGGAACCATCCGTCAGAACGACACCAGCAGCCGCGCTGGAGAGCTCTGCTCCCCAGCAATAGACTTTGCCGGGGGAGGGGAGTTTAAGTGTGAACGGATTTCGCTGCGCCGAGCCCTGTTCCTGCACGGCCGCCAGATAAAAGAACTGTGTAATTCTCGTAATTATCACATAATTGCCCCCTGACGGGTTAGGGACAGCGGCGACAAACTAAATTAAGGTTCCACTTAGAAAAGAAAAGCCAAGCCAGCGTCCCAAAAATCTCACTACATTCCTCCAACACTACTATCTAGCTAAAAACGGGAGGGAAAAAAGAGTCTTGGGAGAGCCCCTCTGCTTCGCGAGTGTGGCCGGATCGGCGGTGATCCCGGTCGGAGATGCGCGCACGGCTCTCGGGTGACACGGAGCTGTCTCCCGCGTCGTGCCGTGCGGGTGCTCTTGGTCGGGCGGGCATTTACGGCAGGTCCTCCCCCGGCTGTCGAGTGCGATTCCTGCAGCGGGGGGGAGGGGGTTCTGTCCCCGTCGCCGTGTGCGGCCGGTTACCCCATGGCCCGACTGTGTGGCACCTTGGCTTCTGAATGTCCCGAAATGGCAAACATCAACAGACCCCCCGCAGCCAGGGGCAGCTCGGGGCTGCTCGGCACCGGGTCTGGGCAGGCGAATCCTATTTAAAGCCCCGCTTCTTCTGCCAAGAGGAGCTTCGTGAGAATCGAGACAGGATGAAGCCAATTTTCAGCAGGACTTCACTTGTCTCCCACAGACTAGTCTATAGAGAATATGCCATTGCAGAGTGGAGACATTGATTTAATGCCTTGGGCTCATACACGGAAAATATCAATCGACTGACAGCGATAAGGCAGCAAGTTTCACGTATCAGCTGAGGAGCACAGACCGTGTGTAATGGAAATATTTGGGGCGTGGGTAATAAAAGGGTTTAAGCGGACCGACGCGGCTCCAAACCTCTCAGAGATAAGGAGCGGAGCCTGTCACGGATGCAGTGTGTGCCCTTTCGCCACTCGCCATCAAGATTATATTCCTCCCCTTTCTTCTCGTAGGCAAATGGTGTCTGCGGTGGGGAACGAGCCACTGACAAGACAGGGATGCAGCTCATGTTAAAAACGCGGGTCCCCGGCGCAAAGCACGCAACATTCTGTGTTCAGTTTTAAGACGTGGAAATAGACAGCAGGGCAAAGAGACCCGTTTTACGTTCCGCTCCTAGATGCCCTGCTGCTGCTGCTGCTCTAATCCCGTGCTCAGGGAACTCCCAGCCAGAGGGCAAATATAAGCTAAAAATGGGATCCACAAGAAGAGGGTGCATCCCCCCGCCCCGCAATGTGTAGAGAGGAGTTTGCGAGCGTCTCCTTCCAGCCGGACCGGTCGCTCTGTGCTAGAAGGGAAGGAGCTGGCGGTGCGGGGCTTTTGCTCCTGTCAGAGACGTTGTCTTAGCCCCGCGCCCGGGGCAGAGGCAAAGCGGGAGCCCGCCAGGCTTCAGGTTCCAGGCTCCGACCGACACCTCAATTTATAGGGGAACTTCGTCTTTTCCTGTTCGGCAAATTACCTCCGACCGGCACGTGCAGGGGAGCGAAAACGGCTCATTTAGCGTCATTAAATACAAGCAGGGAGTAAACCGGGGCGGCGGGGGATCTCTGTAAAGATTTGCGCGGAGTTTGGGCGGTGAGGAGGCCCCCGGCCCGGGACGAGGGGGAGATGATGGGTGCTCCGGCGGGGAAAGGGCTCTCCAGGCGACGCGGAGGGGACCCTGCAGCCAGGGACGAGGGGACGGAAGGGTCCCCTGGCGCAGCGGAGCCCTCCTCTGCCGCGGGGTCCGACAGTGCCGAGCCCCCCGGCAAGAGGACACGACGCCCCTGAGTCCTCCCACCCGTGGCACCTCCTCGGAGCACCTGCGAGCAGCACCTGCCCTTCGCAGAAGGAAAGAGTCGGTGGAATAAAAGCAACTTCAGCCGCCCAAGTCAAAGAGAAATAAAACAAGTAACTGCTGGGTTATTTCCTGGGTGCGAATGGATAACACTGACATCTACATCGGCAAGCAATCGGAGGATAGACATTATTTGGAAGGAATAATTCCAAATATTCGGGACTACTGAAAGACGAGAAAGAAAAAAAATGCTGGACAGTTTTTCATTAGAATGCTATTAGTTTCAATAAACCATAAAATCGTGAGACAACGGTGCGAGAAAACACTTCAGCCATTGGCATAGCTTCAAAAATTGTTTTGAAATGGGTTGAGTAGGTATTGAAATTGGTCCGTCAGCATAAACACGAAATAAATGAATTCCCTTGCTATAACGCCAACTAGTCTTCAGAAGAGCAATTGTCTCGGTTTTCTACAGAAATATTACAGATAAAACACCTGATTGCGATAACAATGCACTTTGTATGGTTCCTTTCCTGTTTTGATGAAACGGAATCTAGACATCTATGTGTGAGCATATGTGATTAATCACTCTGAAAATAACATTTTAAAATCAGAGACTTAATAAATAAAAAGATTTCGTGTTCATTTTCGTGATAAATTTAATTAATGAAGAAGCAAATTATTCTCATATAAACATGGGATATAAAGTTATCTCGAGAGGAGTATAGATGCATATATTGTATATATTAACATACATATAATTAATACGTATTTGTTTCCAGGGGAGGCAAGTGGAAATATACATAACACACAATGACCAGGCAAAAATCACACCACAATAGTGCACAGAGTGTAACCGGAGTAAAGAATGTAAGTCCCCGCAAAACTCCCACGCTGCAATATTGCTTGGGAAATATAGGAGAATGGTTAAAGCGAAAATCAAAATGCAATTAGTTTGATTATTTACACGTCAAGGGTCGTGCAGCAAAATGGCTCTTTTTTTCCTTCTTCCTTAATGCGAAGCCAGCCTTCTGAGCTCCTGGCAAAGGCAGACAGACTAATAATATTTTTAAAATAGTTTGTACATTTTCTGCAATTTGTTGTTTCGAAAGGTCTGTTTCAGCGGGAAAAAAATATTTGGGGAAGAGAAGAGTGGAAAACGGGAGGCGATAAGAAGAAAACCTGCCTTTGTTCCCTCTGGTTATTTTCTAATAATTATTCTGACCATTGTGACAAAGTAGCAGTTAAGGATAGATTAGTGTAAATAGCGTCGCATTTCACTTGCAAACCTTGCAACTTTCTGGCCCAAGCCTTGCCATGGTGTTTGTTTCTCCCCTTCACCTCAAACAGAAACTCATTGAGATTTCAGATCTTTGAACTTTGGGCAGATCAAACTGCCAGCGCTCACCTTTGTCTCCAGCCATTAGGATTTAAGGCATATGTAGCCTCATGGTAGAGTCCATTTGTCTCTACAAGGGAAAAAAGATGCTATGTCCTCTTTCCCCCCCCCACCCTAAAACTTCTGCATTTAGCTGAATTCATAGAAAGGATCATTTTCCGGAATGGTGCCTCTGCTGCGTTAGCATTGCTCTAATGGGCTTTGCTCAGGCGAGTTACTTTAGGGGAAGTTCGTCGTTGTTTTGATATTATTATTGTACAATTGGTATTCTAATTTTTCCCATGAAATATTCCTACACCTGCTCGTTATTCCAAGGGTCAACCACCAGCAGACAGGGTATTATTATTATTATTATTATTATTATTATTATTATTATTATTATTCCAGCCAGCAGGCGGAACACGCGCTGAACCGGAGGTTGCTGTGTTCCCCTCTGCCCTGCGCTCGCCCAGGCTGTCCCCCCGCAGCAGGGGAAGCTCTGCAGCGGCGCGGAGGTGACACGGGAGAGGGCGGGACGGGGCCCCGGTGTGCGCGGGGTGCGGATACCACTGACCTCCCTGCCCGTCCGGGTCTCCCGCCCGGTCTCGGTAGCCCAAGCCTTCCCCAGCGGACGGCGTTGCCCTCTTTTGGTTCAGCCTAGCTCAGGATTTGGGACCCCCGTCTGCCTTCACTGAGTCGCCCGAGGGAATAGAGGGAGCGGGGGTCCCCAGGTGGGCATGCTTCTGGGGACCGCATTTCTGCCTCCGAAATCGGGCCCGTTCACACACCACTTGGCAGTGAAAGAGTGTCGAGTCCGCCGCCGTCCGGTAGAAAAGCTACCTCCGTGATCTGGAGCAGGGGCATCCCCTTCACGGTCGGGTCGCCCCTTGGCCACGAGCGGTCAGGGGAAGGTGCCCTGTGCACCCGGGGCTGGCACCCGCTTCGGTGAAGGGAGGGCTCCGGGAGCTGCCCCACGCCGCTGAGAGAGGGACCCGTGTCGTCCCATTCCCCGCCAGGCTATCAGAGCACGGCGGTGCAGACGTGCTCCCGGGGACTCTCACTTCTCTCCGAGCCTGCTCGGGCACCGAGGCGCAGGGCAGCCTGCCCGGGCACCGAGGCGCAGGGCAGCCTGCCCCGGGAGTGGGATCTGGCCCTCTCCAGCAACCATGTCTACGGCAAATGCCGCCTTTGTGCCCGATACCTCTAAGTGCTCCCTAATCATCTACGTTTGCCATCTACTGCGCAACAGCTGAAATATATTTCCCCCTTTATTCCTTCTATTTCCCGAGCCTGCCCGGCGGGTTGCTAATACACATTTCCTCCGCTTATAACCGACAGAAAATGTAAACATGTTGGTAACTAGGAGGTGGGCCTCATTCTGCAAACCGGGATCTCTCCATAGTGACTCTCAGTAATGACCTCTTTAGCATAATAAAGCCCGGAGGGCGGGGAATCTTTGAACTGCGGGGCAGGAGATTGGAATAAGAGCATGTCTGAACTTATTCAAATGTATGCAACAAGTTTTCTAGTTCTAAGGTTATCGGATGTGAACAACAGACGTTTTACCTCTTCTTGGTTTTCCTTGCCTGGCTGCTTTATCTAAGGAAATACTTTACCAACTTCAGGTATGTCATTAACTTATATGAAATGGAAAGGAAATAACAAGTGACAAAACCAAGTCCCGACCCCACATTTAGTCCGGAAAAAACCAGAACCACTCCCCGCCTCAAACCCCCGGCAAACTGATAATACAGATTCTTGAAAGGGGGGGGTGATCTCCAAACACATGGCAGCAGACCTAACATGACGGCCAGCAGGAGCCCTGGCAGAACGAAACGACGAGCAGAGGTGACCCAGCACATCTCACAGAGGTGCCCCTTTTCTCCCTCAGCAGAGCCCGTGGTCGGTGCATACCGCTTGCCTGTCTCGGCCCCGTGGACATACGAGCAAATCAAGAGCCAGAGAGAATACCTTCGGGTCTCCCTTAAAAACACTCCCATTGGGGCATCGGTGTCCAGAGGACGGGAAAAAAAAGGAGCCGCTGGACGGTGCCGAGCAGAGCTCTCCCCACCCCACCCCCCGGGCAATTGTTCCCTTGAGCCCCTATTAATGCGGGACATATGTTATCCACAGGCAGTAGGCAGCGGGAAGACTTCGCCATCTAACTTGTTGCTCAACTTACGAGGCGGTTCTCATCTTCTCATCAAAAGCCGCCGGTCTTTCTTCTGCCGTATGGACAAAAATGTGAACAACAATGCCCGCCTCCCTTCACTTCAAAAGCTGCCAGCGCAGAGGCTACCCAGAGAATTTTCTCTCTGCCTTTCATTCCCGGTTTGAAAAAAAGCACTACAGGGCCAAGGCGCTCCTAATACTCTTTGATGGGGATTGAATTCATTATCTCCAATAACACAATTGTGCTTGGCCAACGAAAAGAGCAAAGTAATACTCATCTAGAATTAGAGAGCAGGGCTCAGAAGAAAGGGAGCGGGAGGGTGGTGAGGGGGTGCATTTCAAAGGAAAGCGGGGGGGGAGGAGTGTAATGAGAAAACACCTATATCACAAATCGGCTTGAAAGGAGGGGGTCCCCAGAAGTTTAAATTGCAGAAGTGTATTAAGTGGCGGATTGTACGGCTCCAGGCATGTTGGTGGTCTGACTGCGCATTCCCCCTCCGCCGATCGAGCCGGCAGCAGTGGGCTTGGAGGTTCTTGACATTTCCCTCCAGGGACGCCCCCGGGCCCGGAGGGTTCCGCCGCTCCTCTCTCTCCGCGGCACAGCCAGGGGCCCGGCCCCGTGTCAGCCCGGCCGCGGGCGGGGGTCGGCGGCTGGACTTTGCCCGGGTGCAGCGCAGTGCCCGCCGCCCCTCGCTGCTCGCCCTTACTTGCGGAGACCCAGCGGCGGTGGGGCACAGAGCAGCCAAGCAGGCAAACTGTCCTCTGCTCCGGCGTCCCTCGCCTCTTCCAGGGACCGCAGGGATACCCAGGAGCTTGTCCTAGGGGTCGGGGTGGGATGTCTCAGCACTATCACACCCCGACACCGTCGAGGGCTACGGGAATGCAGCAAACCGAGAGCCACTTCTTGCGAGGGCGGCGGGCGCAGCCCGGGCTACCGCCGGCCCAGCGGAGGAGGGAAAGTGATGGAGGAATGAATGAATGAATGACGGAGCGGATGAATGAATGAATGAACGAATGGAGCGACTGAATGAATAACGCATACACAAATAAATAAATAATAGAGCACAAAAATCAACCGATTGGAAAACCGCCGTGTTAATATGAGAGATTAAAATATTTGCCTGTTTGGCTTCCAGCGTAAATGTTTTCTATCGGGTGTTATCCAAACAGGCTGGTTTTCAAGGCCAAGCAAAATACAGCAATGAGAGGCTAAAGTCACTGCACGTACGACGGGTGGTGGTGGGGCCCGGGGCGGGTGCATTGCACGCGTGTCAGCGGGCACAAGGAGAGGCGGCGAGATGGGCTAGAGGTGCAAACCCCCGTGTCTGACGCGTTTCTGCGTACCGACAAACACGCATCCATCCCACCTCCGAACCCGCTTGTTTTCCAAACTTCCCAGCGCCAACTGCAGAAGACCCGTAAGAGTTTATGCAAGTGCAGAAGTGGGAGCCGCCCGAACCCCCAGAGACGCTTTTCCCAGGCAATGCCCTCTAGGCGTTGGTAATCACACAGAAAGGGCCCAGCAAATCGCATCGGTCACCCAGAAACTTCCTGCCTTCTCTGCAGGCTCAGAGGGACGCCACACTTCCCAAAAGTCAAATTGCGCCCTAGAGAACAGGAGTTCTTCCACCCCACCCTAAATGGGGAGCCTGAAACCTTAAGCTGGCCAACCGAGTGCTTGTCTCTGGCAATAAGAAATCTCATCACCTTCGTTAGCAGGTTTGCCCCCAGAAGGGACACACTGGCCAAACGAGGGGACAGGAGGAGAGAGATGACCTCTTCCAGCCCCCGTGGGGGTTTCATCATGTGCAATAATGCTGACCCTGTCACCTTTCCTCTTACAAGACAAAGCTGACCTTCACAGGACTGATTTCAGTGGATCCACACTCATCCTTTTAAACACTCCCTGGGCAGGGGGTAGATTTTTTCTTTTTTCTTTTCCTAATGAGTGTGACCGAGATTACATGGACCTCAGCAAAGTCCGAGGTTCAAGGATTTAGAATATTTCCCACTTTGTAAAGTATCATAGAGGTGGGTGGTTGGTTTTTTTTTGTTTGTTGTTTTTTTTTTTTGCTTTGTTTGGGTTTTTTTGTTTGCTTTTGGTTTGGATTTTTTTTTTTTTTAATTTGTGGGGAAGAGGCTCCTTATTTGTTTAAAAAATTTAAAGTGGTTTAGAATAAGGTGTTTGCTCCCAGGGAAAGCAGTATTAAAATACTTGTGCTTTCTGCAAAAGTAGGAGCAGACTCTACATCATTTCTGCTAGGGTCTGTTTAGACCAAGCATACACGTTAACTGGCTAACTAAGCATTTTACAGTTTGTAATTTACCTCCCCACGCATAATGACTTCTCCAAAGTGTACATTAAATGACCGTATAGTTCATGTCCAAGAATTACTCTTTACAAGTCTGCTTACCTTAACGATCAATGTGCCATTTATACTTTTACACAATAGACTTTAATTGTTACAAGGCTGTCCTTTGGTCTATGTGAAATAATTTGTTTTGTGCCACAGCACAAACAGGGGATTAGGAGTTCAGGTAAGGAATAAGCAGCAGCAACAACTTAATTCCTAGGCAACAAAGATCCTGCTTTCACGCCAGATTTCTTTCTAGTAAAAAGCAGAACACTGCACCATCTCCAGCTCCCTGGACCACTCAGCCATTAGTTAGCCTGCATTTCTTTGTGGTTAAATCTCTCCAGGGTTTTGTGCCCTTCATCCCTTCCAGAGCAAAAAGTTGCATGAAATGCTATGCAGTGCTAAGTAAAAATAAACTCAAGACATTTGCCAAATTAAACAGAATTCCATTTTTAAAAAATCATGATTTAACAGGCAGAGGTCAAAGACAGCTCTGTAGATCTAATTTTTAGTATTCTGTTTTTCCAGTGAGATTGGTACAAAGCTAACTGCATTTTAAACTATCACTTTCATTTGGAATCACAGCTGATTTTTTCCCCTCCTGCAATTACCAGCATATCCCAAATTCAGGTAGAAACTGTAAAAACCTGACAGATTTAGGATAAAGACACTCTTTATTTCCCAGTGTCTGGGCACTGGCAGAGCATTGTGGTGGCCCAACCCTCATCCCTCACCTCTGCCAAGCAGTGGGTGGCTTGGGGACACCTGAGTTTCCTTGGGTGTTTCAGCAGAATGAACAACCTGTGTACACATGGCAGGCAAAGCCACTCAGAACATTTCAATCTTTGAAAATGAACCCAACAACAAATGGATCCTGAGCTTCAACACTTTTGTGATGGCTTTAGCCTGTCACAAAACTGGCCCGAGCATTATCAGTGATAGATGAAATGGGGCTGGGGACCTGGGGGTGTGTGTGTCCCGTGGGCTCCCACCATCCCCTTGGGTGTGGGGCATGGTGGGGAGAGACATGGGCAGTCTCAGCCTGGCTCCTTCAGATGTCCTCCTACACTCAGATGTCCATGTTCATCCCCTCACCTTTCCAGGCTGCTGGTGCCCTTTGGCAACAGCAAAAGCAGGAATGACTTGCTCAGATCATGATCTCCTCAAAAATGAAATGAGGGACATACAAGTTGATACAGTAAACATCTTTTGTGTGCCCATATAAGTGCAAGCCAGTCGGTCAAACCCACTCAAGATCCAGGGTGGATAGGTGAGACAACCAAGAGGTGCATAGCAATGCTCTGCTGAATGATTGAAGTATCCAAATGCTTCTTCTTTCCTCGACACAGTCCTTAGAACAAAGCCATCCAAGATCACCCTCTCAATACCAATAACCAAGGGAAAGTCGTGTTTAAGGTTGCTGAAGGATGGCTGGGAGGCCTCTGGGATGCAGATGGTTTCTTCTCTTCCATTACCAGCAGCATAGTTCAGTGGGTTTCCTTCTGTTGCTTCTAGGAATCAGGGGGAGACCAACCTTCTGATGAGTTTGTTCCCCACTGGGACAATCTCACACACCAGCACACATACACAAACAAGCACAAACACACACACACAGAGAACAGGGCTCAAAGCTTCCCCAGGGGAGGGCTGCACTGAGAGGTCACCTGTTTAATGCAGGCTCCTGAGGAGACAAGTGCATGGGCCTCTGCCATGCTCAAGCCAAATGAAGGCTGGAAATACCTTAGTGCCAGAAGCAAGAGGTCTTCAGAGCTACTTCCAGCCTTTGGTCATCAGCTCTGTAAGAGGGACTGTTGTTTCACTCTGCTAGAGAGAAGGTTACAACCTCTGGGTTACTGGAATGTAATAAGTAAATAAGACCTAATTAAATAATAGCTGTTCTAAGTACCTCAAGAAGATACAGAGCACTTTAAAGGATGGAACTTTCACATATTGTCAGATAATAGGGTTATCTGCACAGTAATTCTCAGGTTTTTGGCAGATGCATATTCAACTGAGAAGCTGGAACATTTCAGTCTACTGTACTGGCTTAAAGGTTTGCCAACTCCTTTAAGTTTCTGGTAACAAGAAAGACTTTAATATACATTAATATGTTTTCTAAGTCATAAATATGTTCTCGTTGTATATATTGCCTTCATACTAGAAATGCTGGAATAGAATAAAAGCCATGGTATATATTAACCAGATAAGATATGCATGGAAAGGAGTAATACCTTTTTAAATTTGTAATTTCAGAAGGAGAGAGGTCATTGTACTTAACAAAGTGAATCGTTTGTTACTGGGAAATCTAAGAACAAATAATCAAAATATATGTATTTTGGAATAAATTATTCTTAGCAGTCAGATCCTCCAGACGGCAACAAATACACAGCACACGTTGATGAGGTAGAGTATGACAGTGCTGTTCCCATGCCAGTAACATTAGTAAGGAAAAAAATTAAGAAGATGGAAAACCACAGAGAAAACATTAAAAAAAGAAGGAAAAAAAAAATTTTTTTCTCAATTTTTCCCTCGAAGTATCAATAACGCCTTTCAATATTGAGCTGCAAACCACAGCTAAACCCCTATGAAAATAGTCAATACACAGACACACGAGGACACAGAGCTCTTTAATTTCCTGAAGACACAGGCTAGAGCTCTCCTCAGCTGCAAGGACCTGTGCTCTATAGGCTTTGCGGTTTGGCACAGGTTCAGCCTGAGCCAGAATGAGGGAGCGGGACACTCAGAAAATTAAAGATCTACGTAGGGAAAAAAAAAAATAAGAAGAAGTTTTTCCAATATAACACCGCTTTAATTACAAATTTATTGCTCGGCTTGCAAAACACAGGGGCGCCTCGAAACGCTCAGAGGAGGAATTAAAGCCGGGGCAGAGCAGACGTTTGCCATCGCGGCGGGTACCGGGCTGCGCTGCCCGGCGCCCTCCCCTCTGCAGGCCGCTGCCCGAGGGCCGCGGCCCCTCCCGGGCGGGGCGGCTGGGCGGGGGCCCCCGCACGCCGCCCAAGGGGGATTTCCCACTCCCCGCCCCGCGGGCACTCACGGCCCCGGTGTGTGGGGCTTCCGACGGCGGCGGGGGATTATCGGCCCCGGGACGGGGCGGCTGCGGCCGGGACTGCGGGCAGGGCGCGG
>VYZP01016232.1:271-10387 GCA_013400635.1 Hypocryptadius cinnamomeus | reverse complement strand
TCTAGTAGGAAATTAAAGGGCAATTACTGCAAGAATCTCTCCTGTGACAAAATGAATGTATTTTATTTTAGTTTTCTAATAAATAAGAAGGAGACCAGAGCAGCCTGCAGCAGCCTCTGGAGGGCACTGCTTAAAACAGAAGGAAAAAAGTTCTTGGGCTGCCAATCCACTGTTACATCCAAGCTTTTCTGTGATTACTCTAAAGGCTCCTTTCAGACTCTTCAGGAAACCAGTCTGTTTTTGGAACCATTTCCACACTGTCAGGACAAGGCTTCACAGACAGGTAGGATCTGTGTTGAGACATTCAGCTTCTTCTTCCCTTACAGTCGCACAAAGTGGCAAAATTTACACAAATTCCATGCAAATTCAGTGACAATGTCAAGAAATAAACCGGGTTTTTTCTCTGTCTGAATATAAAAATGGAAAGAGAAATTGTGCTGGAATCTCCTTTCTAACCATTCATCACCAGGTTAAACTTGTCTTTGTCCAATGAAAGAAATTACCTTAAAATTTGAGCAAGGATGCTAATTGCAGTGGTACAGGATTCCTGCCCTGGTGTCTTTCTCCTGAGATGGACCAGGCACAGGTGAGCTCTCACCAGCTCAGCCTTCAGCTGCAAACACAATTCTGATTTATTTCAGGATATTGAGACACAATATCCATCATTTGTGTTAGCCTTAGGCCCAATTTTATGCTTCATGGCACTGATGGTGTCAGGTTGAAGAGTATTTTGGTGCATTGAAATGGAGATACCAGAAATGGGATTAATCTGAGCAAAAGCAGACATTCCTGCTGTAGATAACTGCACTGTGTCTTCTTGTCCTGCACTCCCTTAACAGGTACCAGAGAGGAGGAGGAGACACTAACAGTGCTATTCATCTTGTGCTGAAACAGGCATCTGAACCTGGGCAGATAAATCACACTAAAATGTTTCTTTTTCACACTGGAGGAAAAGGGAGCTCAGCTGGACAAGTGAAAATACCCAGACAGGGAATAAGGGCCTCAGCCCTGGAGTGCACTTGGTGCTTCTTGCAGAACAGCATTTTTTCCACCCTGTTGTCCTTTTCTTCAAACATCCTGCCTTCCTTCCTGTGTAGCAAGTGTTGTGGAAAAGGCAATAAAACAGGTTAGGGATAGCTGTAACAGTGTGACCAAGTGTGACCATCCCACATATTCTTCAAAGACAGTGCTGAATAAATCAAGTTTATGATGAACACGAGGTATCTCATTGTCACAGCACTTCTTCCTGTTATGTAGAAGAAAAGTTTGGTGCAGGTAAAATTATTAATTGTAAGGCAAAGCTGCCTTCAGGCAATGCATTCTTGTCTATCTGTACAGTGATTTAATCTTTCCCATTACCTGTGACTGACAAGCTACAGTGAAGAAATGAGTAGATGTCTTAAAATGTCTGGAAAATTCCTTTCCAGAATTCCGTTTCTGATGACAGCAAAGTTCAGAGGGGAAAGGAAATAGAAATTAGAATTGAAGTGTGTGTTCCTGTTGTGACAGCCATTAAAGGTGCGTTTATCAAGCGCATTGACTGCCATCAAAAATCACACTTCCAGTCTAAACTTGTAGTACCTTCTGCAAAAGGAGGCTTTGTCTAGGAATCCCAGTAGGCTCAGACTGACTAAGGCTCAGACAAGACACATTTAGGTGGCTAAACTGATGGAAAATGTTGTGAAACAGGAGTTTAAAAAAAATAGTCACAGGGGTTTTTTTTAATTTCCTGGCAGAAACTGCTACTTTAATGGCTTTGGACAATCCTGATAGTCTTGGAAATAAAGCATCAACATGCAGAAGCAGGAAAGGACTTTTAATGAATACCAAAATATTCAAATGTGTGTTTGCTATTCCTGGTGCAAGTAATAACAGGCATTTCAGTGCAAGGAAAATGCCAGCCAAATAGGAAGCAGTCTTAATGAAGTGTTGACAGTGTCCTAACTAACCCCCAAACACTCATCCTTTGCCATGAATACACAAAATTCCAGAGACATTTTGAGGCAACTGGCTTCCCCTGGCTCAGATTTGGAGCTCACCCAGAAGGAGGCACAGGCCCATTGAAATGCCAGTGGTGGGAAAGAGTCTGAGTCACTGATGGGGAAAGTGGTAACCTGAGGTAAAGCTTTGCTCCATTGCAATTCCCACCCTGAGGGTTCTCCAAGGGTTGGTTTTATTCCTGTGTGAGGTCTGCATCTCAATCTAAACCCACCCAATCAGTGAACACACTGATTAACACATGGCATCATGGCTTTATTTTGACAATATTTAATTAGGTACCAAGCTGGAAGTAAACATCAAACCCAGGGAATGAACACGGAGATTAATGTGAGCAATAACTGGAGATGGGACTTATTTATGACAACAGACTATAACAAATCCACAACTGGCACATTGTTGCACACCTGTTATTTTGCTGCAGGTCATAATATTTGAGGATTTCCTGGGTCTGTGCTAAAAGAGAATTGCTATTAGCTGTTCATAGCCTAAAGCCCTTGAAGCAGATCTAAGCCAATAGTTCCTGCAGGGAACAAGGAGATGCCCCAGGTTATTTCCTTTGCTGACCCTCTGTGTCTGCAGAGGCTTTAAAACAGATATTTACTGTGAGCCTTGTGCTTGCCAGGCCAGGATGACTTGTGCTCATTCCATCTGAAGGGTGGAACAAGATGTTTGCTGCTCATGGTATTTCCTCACCACTGCTTCACTTTGGAGCTGGAGCATGAAATACTCTTAACACCAGCATTCAACTCTGGACAGAAGCAAAGGACTGGGCATTATGGATTCATGTGTTGCAGGGAAAACATATAATAAAACATGAGAGAAAATACAGCAGCTGTTCTGAGTCTTGGAGCCAGATATGGGAGGTGTGTGCTTGGAGGGACAGGACCAAAGCATTCTGTCCTCCACTGCTCTGCTGAGGGGGTCACTGCTCTTCCTGCCCAGGGAACTACAGCTGGGTCACACACATCCCACAAATAAGCTGGAATTAAATCCATTTATGGAGGTTAAATCCATTTATCTGTCTCACCGGTGCCCAAGGTGTTGGTATTGGAGTGGGGCTGGCAGCCTGGGACAGCTGGAAAGGTGGTGGGACAGTTTCCAGGCTATAATTAATGCAGATCAGCACTGACTTCAGTGTGCATGGCTGGCAGGAAGTTTGATGCTTTTTAAGGGTTTTCCCCCACTCATCCTCCTTATTCTTGTCAGATGAATGAAAAAAAGGAGAGGGATAATACTTAAGATGAACCACTGGAAAATTGTCAGGTCATGGGCCTCTGCTGAGTGAAAATACAGGTAAACAAATGCTGTGAGTCACCCACAGAGGAGCACCCAAAGCATATCTCACTGGCTGTAGCACTACTGAGAGACCATTTCCTTCTCTGCTTTGCCATTAGACATTTGATTTCTCAAAACACAGAGGCCACATTGCCTGTGGGTGACACATTATTCCTCTACACCCACAAGCAGAAACTTTTTTGATCCTATAACCTACCCCAGCCCTCAGACATCCATGGAGTTACTTCATACAGAGCACAGATTCACAGTAGGAGCTCAGTGGGTTCAAAATGCATAGGCTTTTTGTCTCTTCTTTTAGAGCAGGATGTCAGGTTCATTGATTTCAATAATTAATGCATGTTTCACATCTGCCCCAGAGTCATATACCTGTGTTCTTTCCCATCACCTTAAGGCTTTATTTTTGACTGGACACTTTAATATGTGCGGCCTGATTAAACAGAATTTTCTTATTTGATTTGATTGCCTTACACAAGGCAAACCTCTCACAACTTACAAAGCAATCTCCCCAACTTCAGATTTTAAATAATTTTTCTTGTGCCTTTCCCTCTGCCTGTTGTACTTTGTAGATTGTGTTGAGCAGGGACTGTGGAATTGCCCCATTCTCTAACACATCTTCCTAAGCATGGATTGATTCTGACAGGCTGGAAGTAACCATCCCAAAAATGAGAAGAAATGAAAGAAAGTTGCACTGCATATCCATTTGGATATAGAAATATGGATAGATCAGCAGAACATACAATGAGTATATATTTGTATTATTTTATAGCATTAAATAGGCTTTAAAGAGTTGCTGCACCCACTCTGGTTACCTGCAGTTCCAGGGTGAATTAGTGGCCCTGTATGCAGTTTATGCATTTGTTTTATATTACACATCAATAAAAGCACATCAAATTCAAAACCATTCTCATTTATGGATGGAAACTTTGAGGCAAAACAATGCAGCAGCTGCCTTGGTATGAGTTATAGGGCAGTCATTTGTTCAAGTCAGAGAAAATACTGCTGCACTTCCAGCTGAGCAAGTACAAAATGTGACCCCATACTGCACCAAACTCCTGGCTTAAACATAGCCGGAAAATTGATGAAATTATCCAGTCTTTGGGGGCAATCTGAAAAGACAGCAGCCCGTTACATCTGGTGTGGCTCTGTCGATTCACAGTCTCTGAAAAGATCCCTTTGCCCAGGATTTTTCTCCTGGGAAGCTGAGAAGACTCAGAGAAAAGGAAAACAATTCTTATCTCATTTGTTTCTCCTGTGTTGTGCTCATGTGGAATGTGTTTGGAGATTGTTCACCCACAGGTGATTGTTTCATTGGATTCTGGTGTGAGTTGTTTTCACTCTTTGGCCAATCAGTGCCAAGCTGTGTTGGGACTGGAGAGAGTCACCAGTTTTCATTATTATCTTTTTAGCCTTCTGTAAGTATCCTTTTTGTATTCTTTAGTATAGTATAGTATTCTTTAATATAATATAGTATCATAAAATAATAAATTAGCCTTCTGAGAACATGGAGTCAGATTCAGCATTCCTCCCTGCCATGGGGATCCCTGAAAATACAGTATGGCTCCTCAGCCCTGCTACAAAGGGAGAGCTGTAAATGGGAACTAGAAATCCAAAGCACAATCACATTGTACTGAGTGGCCAGGACAGATGTGGTGCTGTCAGAGATGTGTGAAAACAAATCCACAAACGTCCTGCAGAACAGCATCTTTCACAGCACGGGAGAAAGGAGAATATTGTCTCTTCTCTCCTTTGTTCTCCTCAAATCATAAAGTTGACATTCTCCTGACAGAAGAAGGGATTTTAGCCTTGTGAGTTCAGCCCATTGGAATTCTGTACTCACAGCCTGCTTTGATTGTGGCAAATGTTTAGGGAAAGGCATGCACAGAGAGCAGCTGCCTTCTGCAGCACAGTGTGGACACTCAGAAAATGAAAATGTTTTGCCTCTTTGCCCATCTCTGATCTTGGAATTGTGGAACAGAGGCACCTGTGGGAGCTCTCACTGAGAACCTCGTTGCTACAGGGAGGTAACAGGCTGCAGTTGTGCCTTCCCTGGACACAGACACGGAGCCCCACGAGAATATTTGTCACACAGAATGTCAGCAGGGTGAGATGGAGAAAGAATGGAGCTCCTGTAGATATCTCTGTGTGCTCTCCTCCCTGCTCTACTCCTCAGAGCCTCTTTGAGCCAAAGCCTGGCAGGGAGCAAAAAAAACCCCAAAAAGAATAAAGAAAGCAAACAAACCAAAAATTATAGAGCTGGAGAACCTCTCCTATGAAAACAGGCTAAGAGAGGTGGGGTTGTTCAGCCTGGAGAGGAGAAGATGTGTGGAAAATGTGGCATTCGAAAAGGAAATAAAATTAAAATTAATATTAACAAAATTAAAATTAAATGGCTTTAAGCTAAGGGAGAATAGATCTAGATTAGGTATTAGGAAGACATTCTTTCCTGTGATGGTGGGCAGGCCCTGGCACAGGGTGCCCAGAGAAGCTGTGGCTGCCCCTGGATCCCTGGAAGTGCCCAAGGTCAGGTTGGATGGGCTTGGACCAGCTTGGTCCAGCAGACAGTCTCCCTGTCTATGGCAGAGGCTGGAACTGGATGATCTTTAAGATCCCCTCCAACCTGAACCATTCTCTAATTCTATGATTTAAATGAATAACCAATTTGGGGTTTTTTTAAGTAATTGGAATAGCAATAGTGAATAAAAGAAATTGTTGCCCTTCTAGGCTTCAAAATACTTTGGAAGTGTTACCTCATTAGCATTAAGTAAGGTAAATGCACAGTGTTCTTAGGCTTGTTTAATGCATTTGGAAGGGGTGTATTTTTCCTCATGTGTCTAGCAATTAACATAATTTTACAAATGCACTTTAATTACACATAAAAATAGAATAAATATTTTTGCAGCATTTTGATTTAAACAAGCACTTAATTAAGCCTTATTAAGACCTGCCATATGCTTTGCATAATAGGTTATTCTAGGTGCACTTCTGGAAGTTTTCAGCTTGGGAGGAATTTACATTATTTGACATGGGCAGCCTGGTATGTTACTGACTCAAAATTACAGATGCAATAAATAATTATGATTAAAAGCACATTAACACTGTAATAACTGGGTGGTTGTTTTGATGGCTCCTAATAAGCCACTGTAGCTGAAAGGGCATCAAGCAGCACTTGTGAAGCACTGCAAGTTCAGTGGTAGTTAAAAAGTGTATTATTCAAGTTACTGTCAATTTTTGAGGCTAGGATGTGCTTCCTTGCCACTACTCAGCTCACTCTGTGCCAGCTGTCACAGTGAAATCTTCCTGATTTGTTTGCTTCAGTCCTAAAACTTTCTAAGTTATAGAGCTCAAAAGACCAGTAGCTCAAAAAGATGATTTTCCTTCCCTTTAATTTCACCCAGTTCCTCTGAGTTTTAGCCTAGTACTTCATGCTTGACTTTGTGCTTGACTAAAGCATAGATTGTTTTTGACAGAGCAGATAGAAGGAAATCTAGGGTTTTTTTCCTAAAGGGAACTGGGGATGCTGCTCTTCCTGAGAGGGAATGAATGAAGTCCAAGTTTTGGCATTATTTAAATCATCAGTTAGTACTACTTTTCCTTTCATCTATCATCTTTTCTTTCTCTAAATGTTCTTTTAGCTTATGATATTTCTTTTTGCTCTCTATCCATTGAAGGAAAACAAAATAAATAAACATTTTTTTTCATTAGAACTGAAAAATTTTAAAGACTTGTATACACACATTTTTGCCAACATTATGAGTTTCTTGAATCAGTACAGATCGTACCTTCTTTCTTATCAACAATTTTATAACATTTACTGTGTCCAATCCTTAGCAGAGGTAGTGGTAGAGTTCTGCCTCCTTTTCCATGGAGACAAAAGCAGTATATAAACTTAGATTTTCAAGTCCAGTAATGAAACTGGAAAGTAATATTCCCTCTACCCATTCTGAGTGTTAAATTCTTTCTGGGATGATTCAGCTCACCACTCTGTTTGTGTGAGTACATCTCCAAATTGCATTTTAAAAATGCAGTGGAATTCAAAATCAATGGGTTTCAAAATGCAGCGGGTTCAGATCCTTTAATTTGGCTGTTGGGAAAAATTTCTTCACCCTTTTAAAGGGTTGTCAAGAGCCTTGGCAGTGGTGGGGTCACCACCCCAGAGGGATTTAAAAGCTGTGTGGATGTGGCCCTAGGGGACATGGGTTAGTGGTGGCCTTGGGAGCAGCTGGATGACCTCAGGGCCCTTTTCCAGCTGAAATGATCCTATGAATTCTCTGACAAACAGGTTGATTTATCCCTGTGATTAGAGCTCCATGACCAGAGCTGTCTGTCAGCAGATGTGTGAAGCCAAGCTCATCAGAAACCTTCAATTCAACCCCTCTGGGCTGTGCTTTCCTTCTCCTAAGTGCCTTGAGAGCCCACCTTGGGCTTTAAATGGCATCAAGCACTCCCAGAAACTGCAGCTGCTCCACACACTGCTCTCTGCCCCTTGTGTTTTCTTCACCCAGCATTTCTGTGTGACCTGGTAAATCCCACCTGGTAATTATTGAGTGTGGTTTTGAGTGAGCACTGCTATCCTTAAACCTGCCCAGGGACATTATGGAGAGGAGCAGCTTGGTTTGGACTTTTTAACTCATTGAAGGGAATCATATCATTCAATGGTACATCTGTTGAAGACATCCATCTCACAAAATAAAATGAGTGGAAAAAGATTAATTCAACAGATCAATGTTCACCTAAATACTTTCTTTCCATAGAACAAAGTCTTGTACGTGCACTTGCCAGGAACTCACCCTCTGGAAAATCCTTGGTTTGTCAGAGCCTGCAGGTCCTCTCAATACCTTTCAAGCCCTCAAGCTCAAAATGGAACCTGATAAATTACCCTCTGGGTCACAGGCTTTGGACTGGCATCTCACTGATGAAAATCTGTTCACCTATCCAGGAAAAATGCTACAGGAGTGCATATAGACAGACACATGGGAGAAGATTGATGTTAAGGACAGATACAGAACATTTGCAAGGTCTTATAAAGGTAAAATCATTGGCCTGTTTGCCTTTATATTAATATATTTAAAGGATTTTTAGTCCCATGTTGCTTGCCCAGTGAATATTTTATTTTGCATTTATATATTAGCCTACAGACTGCAGCTGTTTGGAATCATACCAGTAATGGGGAAAGAGAAAAACATTTTCTTTAAAGTGATCAAGCAGCAGACAGAGTTTGCTGAACAAGGCTTGTATCACATAGAATAGCACAGCCTTATTAAAAGCATCTCAATTCCCACAAGCAGCAAGAAATGTCTTGCTTTTGGGGATGGCCAATCTAGGGTGTGACTTTTGAAAGAGAATCAGTGCAGAGGGTCTCTGGGTTTGACAAAATAATAATTCACTTCAGCTATCTAGTGTGCAATTGTTCTGAGCTTAGACAGAAAAAAACACAGAGCTGATCACAGGCTTCCAGTCCTAAACTGGCATAATGTGGTGTGGAACTGAGAGCTCCTCAGAACTGAAAGCACCACAAAAATGAGTAACTCATTACTGCTTTCTTTAAAAAAAAAATAAAAATAAAGCAGCTTTTCGCTAGAGGCAATTTCATTAAATGCAATGAAACCCTTTTTCTCTGTAAATGTAGCTGACATTCTATAACTCCACAAATGCCACTGAGTGCAGAATGGAGGGGAACATGAATGAAATTCTACTCTCACTGCACCAGCATAAATCAAGGAAGACTTCATTTAAATAAGAGAAGTTTCAGCTGTTTATGTGGTAACTCAGCTGTAGATAAAATTCTCTGCACAGTCCATTGCCCTGTGATGCCTGGCTGGTATAAATCAGTGTAGCTCTCTTAGCTCCAGCTGGAGATCTCCCAGTTTGTACCAGAAGATATATGGAGAGTGGAATAGGTTAAAAGCAGTCAGCTGCATGACTTTGAACCTGGCTCTAATGGTGCTCATATTTTCAGCATTTTAACCCCTGCTGGCTGTGCTGTGTGGCTGTTGGGGATGTCTGAGTGTTTCAGGTGTTCTCAGTCACTACTCAGAGAAATTGAGATCAGAACAGAAATCAGGAGAAATAGCCTTAAGATAACAAATGGCTTTGATATAGGTCCTGAACAGTGATCAAATTCCTTTATAAAAGGGGTGTGTAGGTGTTTTATTTTATCCTAGCTGTGTAGGTATTTTGTCCTAAATCCTTCTGTCTGTGCTGAGAGCAGATGCTCTTCTGTGTAGCACCAGAAAAGTTCACTCTGTTGAAGTTTTTGTTTGTTCAGAAGTTGGTTGAACAGAAATTAAAGACTGCAAGTACGATTTCAAGCCCCAGATTTCTCAAATGGAAACACTTTGCAAGGGCCCTCTTGGAGCTACATGAAGTTGATTTGCAGTCTTGTCTTCAATAATATCTTTATTTGCTCATGAAACTGCAAAGTCCTTTCAAATGAATGATCATGTCTAGAGGAAGATACACAGCTCAGGCACTTCCTACCTGGATCCCAGGGGTGTTCTCGTAGCAGGAAACTCACACCAATACTGAGCATTTCTACCCCATACTGTGAAATATTTGAGGTGTTCATTCGATAGGAATTATCAATATGACTTAAGAAGAAAATATTTGACCTATTATTTGCAAATTTAAAAGTTGTGTACTACTGTGTTCTGTCTTGACAGTGTTGTACCACTCTGAATCTTTAGTGAGAGTCATGGGTACATCAATATGAGAGGATACATTTTATCTTCTATGTGCTTTCATGTACTGAATTCTCATTTTCCACAAACAATGCTTTTTCCAGAGCTTTCATATACATGAACGAGGGCAGAAAAGACAATG
>VYZP01016231.1:0-36737 GCA_013400635.1 Hypocryptadius cinnamomeus | reverse complement strand
ATGAGACAGGGACTGAACAGAGCTGCCCTGGTGCCCACAAATCCCTTTTGGCAGGGGTGCTTTCCACTAGACCAAGTTTCTCCAAGTCACATTCAGATTGATCTGAATATTCCTAAGGATGGGGTATCCAAATTTTCCCTCGGCAACCAGTTCCAGTGTCTCACACACTCACCAATATCTTCCTTCTGTCCAATTTACATCTACCCTCTTTCATTTTAAACCAAGGGAAGACAATATTCTCAGTGATAACCCTGCAGTCTCCCTTAGTCACTTCTCCTGCCTACAGGGGTGAACGATTCCTCCTTATTGCTGTAGAAATTTTCTGAAATACAAAGTTTAAGCTCAGTACTTGGCACAGAAAGTGTGCCTCAATTGTGTATTCATCTGATAGCAGAATGATGGCTCTGTGAAATGTACAATTTTGGAAATTGGACAGCTTGCCATTATAATTTTCCACCCTCAGTACAACTGGCTTAAAATTGTTTTCCGCCATACTTCTGTTGATTGTCCTCACACAAAGAATTAGCAATCATCAATCACAGCCTTCATAAACAAAGACCAAGCCCTAATCCAAGAAAATATGCAGTATTATATAACTTTTTTCTCTTTTGAAAGCAATCTTGGAAATGTAAGCACCACATACCAAGGAGAATTGTGCTATTCCAGACTTCCAGGTTTTTGTTTAACCCCAACCTTTCTGCTTACTACGTGCAGTAGTCTAGGTGAGGAATACCCCTTCAATCAAATTAAAAAGAAAAAATAACCAGCTGGCACTGGAGGGCAGATTAAACAAATCATTAATTTTAGGGTCATCAAAGTATGTGCCCATTTTTCACCAACACAGTGCATATGTGAGAAGGAAATCCAAATTACATCATCAGCAGAGCTTGAGTTTAATTTATTCATTACTTCTTCCACCAAAGGTTCTCAGTAATAAATGAGCAATTGCATATGTCTTCTTGTATATATCAGTTGTATACGGCCATCAACTATAAATTAGCTACATGTCTGACCTGAATATTTAAAAGTTAAATGGAAAATGAGATATATTCTCTCACAACTTGCTCTTACACTGCCAGCCTACATCTACTGTTCATAATTTTTTGGTTAACAGGTACACATTCACACAAAAATCCCATCCAAGAGGAGAAGTAGGAAGGAGGGGGGAGTGTGGGATACTGTTCTGTGGGTACCAAGATAAGAAAAGAAGGAAAGAAGGAGGGACTCAACTGAAGTTGAGCTTTGCTGAAGGGGTGTGGGAAAGGTGCTCTTTTAATTTTGTCCTCATTACTACCCAAACCTATTTTAATTCATAATTAGGCAATTAATTAATCAAATACATTATATAAATTAAATATCATCATTAATTAATGTACAATTTAATAATTATTATTAAGGAATAAATAATTTAATTGATTGCCAAAGCTGGACCTGTTTTGCCTATGATGGTAATTGGTAAGGGATCTTGGTGTCTTGATCTCAACCAGGAGCTTTCACATCCCAGTCCTTCCTAGTTTTTCTCCTCCTGTCCCAGGACCCTGTGATCCAGTTGACAGCAGCTCCACAGACCTGGGGAAACTTCTAAGCTGCTAAAAATATTGTGGTCCTGAGAAATGCTGAGCCCAGTCTGGGTTGTAACAGTTCTTTAAATTAACTGGAATTCAATGTGTAAAATGTTAAACACCCTTTAAAACCCACAACTGTGTTTTAACTGAGAAAATTTAAACAACGTAAGTTTTTCTATGCTGGAATATGAACCTAGAAGAGACCCTGAGGCTTCATCTGCTTCACCACGAGGTTCAGCCTTCCTTATGCTGAGGGCCTGTTGTTTGCTGTTCTGCAATCTGCCTTTGGCTTCCAGCTCTGGTAAATTCTGTCAATTTTTTTTATGGCAAAGTTATTTCAAAGTCTCTATGGAAATATTTTTCTCTTTTTTGTTCTCATGCTGTGTTTTTTGTGCTGCTCATGATGCAGCGTCTGCCAATCCTGATACTGTTGTTATGGTGTGTTTCCATGAGAAGAACGAGTTGACTGAAAATCACCCCATATTTTCTCCTGCTTCCCTTATCCATTAACTTGTTAAACATTCCCCTTTTTTTGCCCTTCCCAAAGAAGAAACTTTCATCATGAGCGTTGAGGTGTGCCATCATCTGGGTCATTGCTGATAAAGCCTTGTGCATGTAGTAAAGTTCCCTTTAGGAAAGAGCAGATGCTCGATCCTGGTCATGCCCATATCCCAGCAGAGCCCTGGAATTTTCCCAGGCAGCCTATTGCACTGTCTCACTAAATCATCAGTTTGAGCTTTTCCACACTTTTCTTCTACTTCATTATGTCTTGACCTGTTTGGTTTGTCCTGGCTCACAACAGGAATAGAAAACCACTTTTTCATCTCCATTTTCAACAGCAATGGACAGAAAGTAATTTTGTGTTTTAAGTGGAACATCACATTTGACACCTAAAAGAACCAACAAATATCTTCAAAACTTACCATGAAATGTGGCCTCTGGCAAACTGATAACCCACTTTCTGTCTTTCACTTGGATTTTAATACCTCCAGCATTAAAAGAACCAGAGATAAAGAATTTCTGAATTTTGTAGTGGCATAAAAAAGATTAAAACCTGACCATTACCATGATGATAAAATGAGAACTATCAGAAATATATTAATTAAAACATTTTAATAATACACAACTTATTATTCTCTTTATATCCAAATAATATAAAATGTTACAAATAATATGACACCATAGTCGCCTGATAGGCACTGTTATTTTTATAATATCATCATTCTCACAACACTGCCAGCATATTTTGATAACAAATTGGCCAAATTAATTTAATTGATCAGACTAAACCCAGAGTTTCCATTTCAACAGAGCACTTTAACACTCCCTGGAGGTGTTCAAGAAATGACTGGCTGTGGCATTAATGCTGTGGTTTAGTTGAGGCACTGGTCATGGGCCAAAGGTTGGATTCAATGATCTTGGAGGCCTTTTCCAATCATAATGATCCTATGATTCTACCTGATATAAAAAATTTCTTCCTTAACAACAAAAAAAGGTACCTAAAGTATGTGGTTTATTCTTGCTGAAGATGGTTAATGACACACCATTGAATGTTAAACATGCAATGAGGTCAGCCTGTCTCGTTGATACTTTATTGAATTAAAGACCAAGTGTTTTAGAAGAAGTCAGAAGCTTTGAAAGTCTCCACACAAGGTCACTTCTGCCATGGAGACTTCAGGGAAGAGGAAGGCTCACCATCCCCCATGTTTACCAGGGGACCAGGCTGCCAAACTGAACTAAAGGAGAGGGAACCAGTCAGCCTTTACGGGGTCTGGATTTACAGGGCTAATTCTGTGGCTGCAGCTTTAGCTTCCAATGTTGAACAGTTCAGAGTGGAATTTCCAATGGCTGGTTAATACAGTCCAGAATCTGGGATAACTATTCTAACCTTAATTTGATGAAATTAAATCCTGACCCTTCATTGTAGCTTCAGTATGAAGTGATGGAGAACATGGGAGCAAATTAAATTTGAGCCTATGGGGCAAAATTAATAAAACTGAAATTCATATCCTTCCAGGGGCAGTTGTCTATTTTATCCCTCTGCCAATCCAGACTTCTAAATCTTTCTCTAATTGAGGCAAAACCTTCATCTGCGGTTTTTATGGGGTAGGAAAAAGAGAATGAGAATTTCATATTTAGAAATTATATTACATAGAGAGTAAACTGACTTTGGATTCACACATTTTCTGATTTATAAAGCATATTAGTCTCTGCATTATTGAATTGCACAGGAAAAGAAAACATTCTGAGTTAGTATAGTCATTCCCTCTCTGAGAATAATGTTGCTGGGTTCAATATGCACATCTTTCTTAAACTTCCACAATAATAAACCAAAGGCTTTCCTCATTTCCCAGTTCTTTGTTGTATTGTCTTTTTGGCTGGTAGTTTTTTAATACAGTTTCAGAATTTCACATAGTGTGATATTCACAGGGAACATAAACTGATATTGCCCTGTGACTTGAACTGCAAAAATGTACCAAATAACTGCAAATCTCATTCTGAGTTTGCTAATATATTTTATTGACTCCCAGAAAATAGACTTATGCTAAGAAATAAATTTCCTCACAGCCCAAAAGATAAAGTCTCCTATTTGATGTGATGCCATAGCATTTATATGGAGGAGGGTAAGAAATCCATAAAACAAACCAGAAAAGGGTGCCCAGTTTTTCAAGTGAAGGTCTGTGAGTTGTTTAATTTTTAACTTTCATGTGCTGAGGCTGGCAAGGGAGATGAGAGGCAGCAGGTCTTGCTGGTTGAGGTCAGTCAGAGCTCCTCAGTTCCTTTTGCACAGAAGAAAGAGCATTAGGTTTGGCTCTGGAGAAGTGAGTCTAAGAATTAAAAATGCTCAGAGTCCCTGCCTGAATGAGAGAGAGAAGACAAACGTTTGGGCTCTCTGATCTCTTTCCATATTGCTACCAAGTAATTGATGGGTTGTGCCTGACTATTTCTTCTCCCTGACTAGAAAGGACATTTTCTAGGATCATTTTCTGTACCCTGNTAACTGCCCCACCTCTAACAGATGGGAACAGAACACACACCCAGCCACACCTTTCAGCCTGAGACACCTGTGCCCTGGGACCCAAAGCTCTGCCTGCAGAAGATTGTCTGGAGTTCTGTGTGGAAGCTCTGAGGATTGTCACCTCGACAGGGAAGATCAATTCAATATTGAACATGGTGGCAACAGAAATTAAGAACCATGTGACAAAAAAATCACAACTCTGACATTAATATTAGTTTGTTCTTTATCTCTTCACCCCTAAGAAATTCCTGAGGAATATCTTAAATTTCAAAATCTTCATGGGTTTTTGTCAATGATTGAACACAAATATGGTCATATGCTCTAAAGGTTTAATATACCTGCCTTTGAAGTCACCTATAAACCTTCATTATAGTGAGTATTGATCAGCTGTTCATACACCCATATAAAGCAGACATGATTTGCACTCTGTAAAAGTGTGCAACTAAGCAGTGAGTTTCATTAATTAATGATCCTGTACCATTAAGAATTATGTTCTTTTTTCTTTTCTTCTTTTTTTTTTTAATATTTGAAAGAGAGGTGGAGGATTTATCTCTCCATGTAATTAGAATAAAGTTTTGGTTCCCAGATTGCTATTCCTTGGTGATCTATATTGAACCTATTGCCCATCTTCATCTATTTGATCACAAAAAATGTTTTCTCTGGAAATGCAGCTTATTGCCAGGTGTGATGGAAGGGCCAGTTGAGAAAATAAAGCTTAAAATAATATGAAAGTTTACTTCTCTACATCTGTTAAATCCAATAGTCTGATTAAAGATATAATGAATGGCATGAAGAGGGAGGGGAAAATATTCAGCTCTTCAGTCTCTAACACATAAAACAGTAAAACTCTTTGCTTTGCAGTCTAGATATTTCTTTTCTAACTATAAGAACTGAATTAATGTATTGAGGAAAAAATAAGGATATAAACAGAAGATGAATTTATGAGGAAAGTTCATGTTTGTTCCTTTATCAGACCATTGGTGTGACTGAAATGTAAATGTACGTGGTTGGCTACACTTGGCATTCACTGATACTCTGGCTCATGACCACTTGCATCTCACTTTTCTGCGAGTATGGAGAGAATAATTAAAAAACTTCTTATGGGCTTTATTTTGTATGTTTTTTTAATTGTATATTCCCATGTAGGTGTATATATATATAAATATGTATATATGTGTGTGTGTGTGCATATATACATTTATATAGCTACATACATATATATATGTTTATAAACCAAGAATTCCCTCAAATCTGTTATTTACTAGGAGTTCATAGGACATGACATCTCATCTTCAGCTTCATAACACATTTTGCTTTGCCAAGAGCTTTCAATGTGTTTCCTGTCTAAGTACCAGAACACTTTTTGGCAGTAGAAATTGGGATGAAACACTGAAGTGGTCGTGGCATATGATAATCTTCCAACTGTTCACAAATGTATTTTCAAAGCAGCTTCTGCTGAACTAACAGCTCAGGATGGAAAAGCTGTAGAGCACACAGTCATACAGCAGCAAGGAATGATGAGTAGGGATGGACAGACTGAATTCGGGATGGATGAAGGTGTAAACAGTGTAGTCATCCACTTTTCCAAATTACACCTTCTTTTCAAAATCCTCATTAACAGGAAAGTTAGCGGAAAACTGGAGGAAAAAAAATTGAAATATGAGGTGAATGGTTATTTTTAGTCTCCTTAATCATTAGCTGCTCCAATCATTCAAAATTCAAATCCTTGCCTACACAAACACTTAAGGAATGCTCTCCATGGAAAGCCTAAGTCACATATATTAACTAGGCTGCTCGGGTCTTCTGCTCATGAGTTTTTCTTCATGGGACATTATAATTCATATTTTTACAAGTAATGTCTGCTGAAACAAGTCAATGCCATTAGTTCATGCAGCCACCCCTTTTTTAATAGAAAATTCCAGTTACTCAGTCAAAACTACAACAAACACATCTGATCAATGCTGAACTGATTTTATGGGCAGTGGAGCAAAATGTAAATTGGTTAAGTGAGGAGATTACAAATTCCTGTGAGTCAAGTTTTCTTTGATATATCATTTGAAAACAGTAAATGTTGCTTCTTTTTAAACCCTTGGTTTCTGAAACCCAAAGTGGGTATTTGAAGGACGAAAAGGTTTAATATTTTTTGTTAAGTTATGAAATTTGGCTCAGCAAATACTAAGTATATTGATTATTTAATGGCATATGCTCTCTACTAGCCATCTAAACAGAGATCTTTTCCATCCCAGATGGAAGTGGATGCACATACCTATGCTCTATACCATAAGATTTAAGTAGGCTTAAAACTTACACCAATTTGCAGGTTTCAGACTAAACTTCCCATGTATAGTTCCTACTAAAGGATTTCTCCCCATTCCAAAGAACGTCAGACTATTAAAATTTTCCAGCAGGTAATATCTAATTAAGCTACTATTCTTCTAGATAAATGTCTCCTGAATAAATAATATACCATGTTCAAATCTGCTTTCTTTTTAAATGGAAAGTGTAGGTGTGATTGTCATATTAGTAACAAAAGCATTCCTTTCCATGCAGCCTAAATTTTCCTCTAATTCCTGGGCCTCCATAAGTAAGCAGCTGGCTGAAGCCACAAGAGACTTTTTATCTATTTGGGAAGATTTTGCACTTGTCAGGGTGTTCTGTAAAATGTCTGCACTGTACAGTATTTGCACTGTGCATTTTACATTTAAATGTCTCTGCTAAAAGGTGTGATCACACTTGCAATTATATTCTCTACCTTCCTGAGCACACCTGCCCTGCCAACCTTTTGAAATGTCACACTCTGAAACAAGTAATACAGAACATTTAAGATGATTCCTTTGTTATGAGACAGTATGTATTGGTTATTGGAAATGTTGGACTGGGGGTTTTTCCAAGTTTTATAATGATAAATTCCTTTATATCCCTGTAGCCACCAGTAATAGAAATATCTCTTCTCAGACTGTGGCTAATACAGCCAGTTACACTAGGATTAATTTTTAGGGTGTCATAAAATTACAAGGAAACAACTGGTCTTACTCACATCCATTAAGATATTTTCTCCATCTTTAGTGATTTAATGTTGTGAAAGTGTGGGATCTCTTGAATGCATCATATTTAAGGCCATGAGGAGTGGGGAGCTTTCTATCTTTGAGATTTCTGAGATCAACTAAACAGATCACAAGTTCAGTTTCTTTATTGATTGTTACAACATGAACATGTCATCTCTGCCTCTTTAAAGCAATAAATTTTGTTATTTTGATGTTTTATCTCTTAGCTATGTCCCTTTATACACCCAAAACCCTCCAGCAAACAGGTTCTAGAAGGAAAACCTGCAAAGACTTGCTTTAAAATGTGCTATTTTCTGTTAGCTTTTCTTAAATAAGTCCAGCACTTAGATGGACAGGTTTTCTTTATCCTTTTAAAGTGCTCATTAAATGGAAAGCACAATTATAGCTGATTATTTACAACCATCAGCACCAGTTCATCTCAGCTTTCTCACGATCTCATTAGGCTCCCTGGATTCTTTGCAACTCTTGATAATAATATTTATAAAAGATATTTGTTCATTTAGAAGCCTGCTACCTTCATCAGTCTTTATTCAAAGAGTTTAATGTGTTTAAAGGGAACTGTCAGCTGTGCCAACCATACAGATTTTGTTATTTTGTTTTCCCCTATTTCTAACAAAGTTTAAAGCAGTGAACATTGAACAAGTTGGAAGACAGAAGCAAGCTTATTATATTTTCAGCATTTTATCTGGAGTTTTGTGCCAGTGTTATACAGACAATAAAATTCAATACAACCATGATCACGTTAGGTACTGTCAAAGGAACAAAATCTATCTGAATAAATGGAATTTCTGTAGTCCACCTGCACTCCAGTAGTACCTTGCTGAAAAAATGGATGGAGTACTCGGTAGCAGAAAAGGTCACCATGCGCCAAATTATAATCTAACCCCAGAAAAAACAGGGATCCCTTTAGGGTTTGGGTGAAAAATTGTTATACTGGGAACTAATGCTTGATAATTTGCTTCAGCATAATGCTAATACTAATGCTAATAATAACATTAATACATATAACTACTAATTATAAATTATATAATTATAAAAGAAATAGTGGTATGGAACACATAGAAATACCCACTTGGGGCATTGAGATATGTCTGTGGAATTTGTCTTTATCTGGATATAACACAGAAAAATATTTTTAACTTTTGGAAGGGGAGAATGTTAAACTGAGGAAGTGGCTGGAAAGGGAATCATCAGCAACTGCCTTTAATGACCTCAAGAGGATAACAGCATGTCAAACACAGAAAAATACAATATTTTTGCTCTCATGAAGCTATTTATGACTGCAGAAATATATTTTATGTTGCCATTGTTGTAGAAGGAAAGTCATTAAGGCAACACAGCTACAGAGAATGTGCCAAGTGAAAAGCTGCTGCTTGCAATTACCAGCTCCATAAAAGCACTGGCCCACATTTCTTGCCCTTCCCAGTTTGAAGCAGCTGAAGCAGAAATAAGGAAAAAAACAGAATGGGAGATATGCTTTTAATATATTCTATGTGCTTTTGTAGCATTTGTGTGTGTATATTTTTATTTACTTACATCTCTACATCCACACACAGACACAATTTCTATGTGCAAGAAAACTTTCAATAAAAACATCTTCTACCTCAGAACTGACATAAGATTTAATTTCTGAAAGCATCCTCCTGATACATTGTGTAGCAGGGACGAAATGTCATTATTTTGCCCACACACCATTTGGATTTTGGGTGAATTTATCATAGTACCCCTAACTGACAAAACTCATAAATACTTAACTTGCTTCTTCTAAGATAAAATAAACAAGTGTTCAGCTTGCATTTACAGTAATAAGTAAATAATTTCTATTACCTAAACTATAAAGAATAAAATAAAATAAAATAAAATAAAATAAAAATTAAATTAAATTAAATTAAATTAAATTAAATTTTGGGGCTTGGTTCTGGCTTGCCAAATTCATGATAACTGGCTCTGGATAACCAGGTTTTTCACCTCCAAAACAGATTATCCATCAGAAGTTGCACCATATTCATTGCCAGAGACTAACCCAGATTACCAAAAACCATTTTTAATTCTATTTCTATTTCAGCTGAAATTCGTAAATGTCTTTGAAGGAAAATTTCTATAGCTCTTGTTGGAATGTGACAGGGAAACATGTCTTTGTTAAAGGTTTATAACTGTACAGAGAATCTTTAATGCACAGAAGGATTACTTGGGAGGAAGATAAGGAGGCAGTAATCAGCTGTAATAACATCACCACTGTGTTTTTCTTACTTATTCCTCCTTTGCACAAGTTATTCCAATTCTGTTTTGCTTGCAGCCAGTATTGGAGCATCTGCTGTTTTTCCTGCCTTGCAGTATTTGTTTGCTGCTCTAAAATGATGTTTCCTGATACCTCAAAATTGGGGGTTTTTTTTCCCAGAGGTACAAGTTGGAAATGTTTTACAGGAAGTTGGTCCTGATCCTTGACCTGTCCATTCCTTGCCATTTTTAAAATTTTATTTCACATTTTATTCTCAATATCTCTACTAAATTTCAGTAGGAGACAAAAAATAATTTCTGTAGTTAGTCTTTCTGCCTCATGCTTATTTTCTGTTCCATTTATCTTGTGTGTAACACAGGAGGGAGCCCTGAGTGGAAAGATTTCCTGCTTTGTATTCATTAATGCCACTGTCATCAGCGGTAATTTTCTGCAGAAACTCAAGGACTTCACTTTTTGGAGCTACACACACTTTGCTGCCTTCAAATGAGTTTCCATCCATGACAGAATGAAGGTCAGGGAAAGATATTGGCAGTGCAGTGTCTGAAGGATGGCTTCAATTTTCCAGAGCTGTTGCCACAAGTGGTGGCTACTTGGCCAACGCCTGACAGATCTAATGGACGTGGAAAACGAATGGTTCTTTCCTTGTTTCTGTTTTCCCGACGGGACAGAGCAGAAGCTCATTGCAGAGGCAGAGTGGAAAGGTCACTTGTGCTGCAGTTGCTGTCAGGAGAAGTGCTGTCAAAACTGAGATGTGTCTCTGAGCACTAACACTGAGGGTCAACAGCACGAGCTCCAGCCTGAGTGCAGCACCAAACCTCTGTGTGCTTGTTCTTATTCCATCTCCTCACCAGGAGCACGGATCTGATTATGTCTCATCAGCTGAGGGCAAGAGGCAGATGTTTGGGCTGCTCTGCTTTGTGTTTGACCCAAGTTCACTGGGAGCGCAGCCTCTTCTTGCTCACTCAAGGTGCTTCTGATTCATCTTTGTGTTCAGCTGAGCTCCTTCACTCTGAATTGTGCTGCTGAGGGCTGCTGGGAAATCACAAAATCATGGAATTATCAAGGTTGGAAGGAACTCCAAAGATCAGTAGCAGTGCCTGTACATTTGGCACTGTCATGTGTGACTCTTTGCCTCTTGCATTTTGTGTTTTACAGAAGAAATAGGCACAACATAAAAGGTGCTATGCCTTTGTATAAACATGTTACCCAGCAGGGCATGGCAAAATTACTTTGTATTCAGTTCTTATTTCTCCCAATTCTGCCTTAGCCACTAACAGCTACATACAGGTTAACAAGGGGTCCCTGCTGGGAGTGATCTTGTGGGAGGAAACTTAAGCTGATCCCGAGAAAACTGGGTAGTGGCTTTGTTATAAAGTGTCATCAAAACAGACAGCATTGTTGTGAAAAGGAAGCTTTTGATGCAGTTCATTTTCAGCCCTACAACACATTCCCGTGTGATAGTACGGGAAAATCTGCTTTGATATTTGAATACTTGTGCTAGTGTTAGAAATACTTGTGTTATTGTCACAGAGTGCCACAATGGTTTGGGTTGGAAGGGACCTAAATGCCCACCCAGTGTCACCTCCTGCCATGGGCAGGGACACCTTCCACTAGCCCAGGGTGCTCCAAGCCCCATCCAGCCTGACCTTGGACACTGCCAGGGATCCAGGGGCAGCCACAGCTTCTCTGGGCACCCTGTGCCAGGGCCTGCCCACCCTCACAGGGAACAATTCCTTCCCAAAATCCCATTTATCCCTGGACCTCCTTCAGCTTAAGGCCATTCCCCTTGTCCTGTCATTCCACTCCATCAATTCTATTTCCAAAGTCGCTCTCCAGCTCTCTTGGAGCTATTCAGGTACGACTCTTCTCCCACCTCAGGCAGGTTTCCATGCCTCATAGTGCATGTTAAGCTGGGAAGAAAACACAGGCTCCAGATCTGGAGACATTGTCTCAAGGAATAGAGCAGCAACAGATGCTCATTTTGGGAATTTTTTTTGGTTGGTTTTTGGGGTTTTTTTGGTGGGTTTTTTTTCCTTTGTTGTTGTTGTTGTTTGTTTTTGCAAACGCAGCTCCTGATTGTCAGTTTTTGCTGGATAAGGGTTCCTATGGAACTACTACAGTGACAGTGAGGACCACATGGGCTATTTTTCAAGACGTGGAACTAGTGCTGATTTTTAGCTTACATCCAAACTCACCTTTCTGCAATCATAAATCTTGGATCAATTTTAATGATTCCGGTAAATTGGTTAATCATTCTTTGACAGGAAAATTGACTGCTCCCTTTTATAATTCCAGCATGTTCTCACTCCAGCTATTCCAACATATCATGTATAATTTTCTACAATATTTTCTACAACTTCTTAAATATGAAATATTTAAGACTTTTTGAAAGTATCATATCAAAGTATCATAGAATCATTTATGTTGGAAAAGACTCAAAACACATGAGTCCAGCTGTTAATCTAATACTGCCCAGTCTACCACTTGAAGAACCATGTTCTCCTTGTTTTACTCCATTAGAAATATTTTTAAATGTATCCTGTTCCAACTATGACACAGTTTGCAACTATTCTCTAGAGGTAAGAACATTGCTATGTATGCAGTGTATGAAAAAGCCAATTAAGTCTCCAATGAACACAACTCAATGCATTTTTTCTATAGGATTTCATGCGAAAAAAAGGTTAATTTATTTTAGGAATTCAGTGATCAATTAGCTGGGTAGTTTACTGCATAACTCCCTGATATTTTCCTTCTAAATCCAGCCTAAAATGAATCTAAGCACCATGACTAAACAGTTCACCTGAAAACTGGTTTCTTAAGAGTTCCACAGAAGTTAAATATAATTTTAACATAAAACTAGTAAATCTAGTGCATTTTCAGTAAATATAATTTCAAAGTCCACAAAATCCAAGGAAATATGTGTAGGGATTCAGAACAGACCTAGCACCTGGGGAGAAAAAATTAAAATATTAAAAAAATATGTTTTGCATCCATGAGAGCACTCAGGAATCAGTTCCTCTTACAGCTGTTTTAACCCACAGAACACAAAGGATATTTCTCCTCTCAAATGTATCTATGCTTTGCAAAATCTCTAGAATTATCTGGGGAATAATTAATTTGATGTCATTGGAAAGTACAAATATTCCAGTTATGATAATTTGTTATTTCCTGATCAACTGATTTAAATGAAACAGGTTGTATAATTCTTTCAGATTTATTACTGGTAAAATTTCATTAATTGGATTTGTTTGATGTGAGCCAAGTTTTGATGGAATCACTCTGTAAGAACAAATCAGGGCTACCATGGAATTTTATCTGGCTTACAGTTGCACAATTCCTTTGTCTGTTTTTCCTTCCAGTGTCTCCTGCTGTGGATATTTCTGGAGAAAACAAGGCAGTGTTATCAACCCTCTGTTATGATTTAATTAATGGACTAGGAGCAACCTTGTACCACTTAGGAACATTTTGTTAGAATTTTAATTTTCAGTCATGCTTGTGTGTGTGTGTGCTTTGCTAAATAGTTTGGGTTTTATTTTATTTTTCAAAGTAGAAGAGTGTGGGAAGGGTCACTCTGTGGCACAAAGTGGCCATGGATAAGATGGATAAGAGATCTACCAATGGCCAGCAGTTGGAGCCCAGATTAAAACATCCCAGAGAAAGGACCAAGCAAATGCAACAAAAGAGTTGAGAGTAATATCTGAAATTAGAAAAAGGAAGTTTCTGCAGAGGGGATCTTTTTTAATGACTAAAGAAAGATTTAAATAAACACTTTAGTTAAAAACACTAAAATCAACTTGCCTGACTGCTCCAAGTATCAACTGCTGAGAGAAGCAATGCCCAGTGCTTAGTGCTTGTCCCAAGCCAGGGGAATCCTGCCCTCGGTCTTCCACACTGGGTTCCTTCTTTATCAGTGGGTCTGATTCATTCTCTGAGGAAAGATGGAAATGCACATTTTCCCTCAGAACAACTAATATGAAATATAATAAATATATTCCCAGTTGTGAGGCTCTCAGGTACTTAATTACCAGAATTATTGCTTTTAATGATACAAAGTGTGCTAGAAACATTTGCTGTCCAACTGGCTCTGAGAGAAATTAGAGTAACACTGAATTCAATATGATTTTGAAATATTTTCTCACAAATATGGAAATGCTGGATAAAGAATCAGCAATCTTTTGATTTTTCTTTTAGTTTGATTTTGATATTTAAATAGCTGTGAAATATAGCTTTTCACTTTTTATACATCTTTGATGACTGATTTAGAAGCAAAAATATACTTCTAAAAAGTATATATACAAAATATATAAAATATACTTATGAGAATATATATTTCCTTATATATATATGAGTATATATGATTATATGAAAATATATATGTTATATATGTTACATAAATACATAAATATATGTTATAAGTATATATTTATATAATATATCATATATATATTATATTATATTATATTATATTATATGTAACTAATATATTATATAAATATATATTATTAGTATATATGAATTTTAACATTTTATATAAAATATATATATGAATTTTTAATATTTTATATAAAATATACCTCTCATATATGAAGTAGCACGATTGCAATATTCTGGATGCAAGTTGTAAATATACTAAGAATATCAATGATTAATTGAGAAATTCAGAAAAAGCTGCCAGTGAGGGAGGACTTAGAGTAGGAGGCTGAGTAGGAATCAGTGATCATAACCTGATTGCATTTGTAATCAAGAGAGAAATTGACAGTCTGTGCTTGTAATATGGTATAGATATATTAGCCCTGCAAATAGGTCAAATTCCCATTTTCATGGGAAATTAGAAATTAAAATTACCAGAAGAGAAAAAGAACCTGAATAAATTGGATTTTTTTTTTAATTTTTTAATTTTTTTTTTTTTTTTTTTTTCTACCTATTGCAGGAGACACAGGTTAAACTGCTGACAGTTGTAAAGAAACTGCAGCCTGTGAGGAGCCCAGCCTGGAACAGGTTTATCCAGGAGGACTGCCAGCCATGGAAAGGACCGTGCTTGGGCAAAGGAAAAGCATGAGGAGGAAGGGCTGGCAGAGAAGAGCTGTCACAGCCCGATTGCAACTCCTGTTCCCACCACTCCTGCACCTCCTGGGGGTAGGAGGCAGAGGGAAGGAGTGAAATTAAGCCTGGGAAAGGGGGTGGGGGAGGAAGGTGATTTTTTCTAATCTGCTTTTCACCATCCAGCTATTTTTATTTGGTAATAAGCTGAAAGGAGGCAGATTTGGATTAGATATTGGGAAAGAATTTTTCTCTGTGAGTGTGAGCAGGCCCTGGCACAGGGTGCCCAGAGAAGCTGTGGCTGCCCCTGGATCCCTGGCAGTGCCCAAGGCCAGGCTGGACAGGGCTTGGAGAACCCTGGCCAATGGAAGGTGTCCCTGCCCATGGTGGGAGGTGGGACTGGAAGGGCTTTTTGGTCCCTTCCAACCCAAATAATTCCATGATTCCATGATTTTGTTGTCCATGATGGACATTGGTAAATGATCTCCATGTCTTTCACTTGACTCATGAACTTTTTCACCTTATTTTCCCACCCTGTGCTGTTGGTGGGGAGGAGCAAGAGTAAGAAAGCACCTGGTGGGTGTCCGGCAGCTCGGCAAGATCAGGTCACCCCAACTGCACAAAATTCACTCAAACTTTGTGTGGAAATTCCTCACTGTCCTACAATGTATGGATATACAATGTAAAGCTAGGCTTTCCTACAAGATATAGAAGGCTGAGGAGCATGAATAAACATGACATCTGTAACACAGACCAACCAAAACGGTGCGAAAGAACCAAAACCCACTTCAGACCATATCGTCAAGGAGACAAAACATGAGATCATGGAAAGGAGCTTTATCTTTATTTCTCATTTGAATAAGGATACCAATGTGGAAAGACCATAAATTAAGGAAATAACTCTAAATTGGCATTGCATCAAAGAATTAACTGGTCTCTGCTTCTGAAGTTTCTGTTTTGCACAATAAGTGGCAATGAAATTACTTCACACGTGAAAAGCTTATTCACTTCAGTAAATGTCATGCTCTTAATACAGTCACTTTTCAAATACTATTCTATCATAAAATGTTACAGAAAATAATAAGGCTGTTTTATAATTAGAACTATGAAGGATCACAATCTCAGATTACTCATTTGCTTGAACATTCCTTTACCACCAACTGTCTGTGCGACATTTGAATGTCACAAAGCTCCTGTTATTAATATTTGCACAGTGGTGTGCAATAATAGTTTGTACATTTGCAGTGAGCTCTTCTGAGACCCCATGTAAGCCCCAGATATGCTCAACTCCCTGCAGAGTCAGGCATTTTCCTTAGGGCTGGATAAACAGCTCCAGGCAAGGGGTACATTCAGGTTTTTAGGGGGAAAAGAATCAGGTATAAATGAGCTGAAACAAATACATAAAAAGTCCCAAGAATAGAGGTAATGACATGAAAGACAAAGTCTCAGATGCCACAAGGTAGTTCATCCCCACTAATTTACTCCAGACCCACAAAGTGAAGGGAGCAGGTTTAAATAGGGAAGAAGAATGGCAACTTGTTAGTCACCATCCTTTGGTTTTACAGCTTGATGCTCTTAGGCCTGAGACAGCTAGGTTTTAGGAAAAGGGGTGGAAAATTATCCTAAATGGGTATAATGGATATGTGCCTAAAGAGATGTTTCAGTCTCTGTTTCATGTTCCAGTGCATAGAGATCATTCCTACACAGAATCATAGAATTACAGAATATTCTGACTTGGAAGAAACCCACAAGTATCATCAAAGTCCAACTCCTGGCCCTCCTTAACATACTACAAGTGGGTTCTTTTTGCATCTTCAGTTCTCACCTGGGTTTTTTTGGTTTGTATTTATTTCCTTGGTTTTCTTAATTTGTTTTTAAAATTTTTGGGTTTAATTGAGGTTTTACAGGATTTGTCAATGGACAATCCAAGGCTCTGAAGTGACATTATTGTCCAAGTGAGGAAAGGTAATAGATTGATTTATGTAACTGAATATATTCCAGGATATAATTTTTTTTTTATTATTTGTTACTAGCTTTTTGCAGCATAAAATGTCCTCTTCTGTATTCACTATTAACAGGCTACTGGAAAACTTTGTGTTAATTCAGGAAATGTTAAGACTACACCTGCCATGCTTCTACTGTGAATTCTTATCACTTTGACAAACACCACCGGAAATCTAGAAGAAAGTGATTTTTCACTAATGTTTTTTATTTAATAAGAAATCCTAAGGCTTGTTCACTAGGTGCAAGATCTAGACGTAAAACTTATGCAATTTGTCACAGCTTGTACCTACATGCTTGACAAAGTTACCGCTCCAAATATGATACATATCTCGAAGCAGTAGTGAGAAGAAGTGAACAAAAGAAATGTTTTCTTAAATCATGCATTTAAAAAGAAACACACCTTTTTCCTTCTATGTATCTTGTTAAAAAGAGCAACAATAATTCATTAAACCTTTTAAGCCAAAGAACTTTTTCCCTTGTGGACATCCAGCTTAGCTCTTTCTAATGTTTTATTGCAACCATGTATTAATTTCAGATTAACGCTCACACAGGATCTTATTTTATTTCCAAGATATAAATTAAAATGGTAGAAGGTGGGATTAGTAGGGTTCTGTGCAGGGCCAAAAGTTGTACTCTGTGGGTCCCTTTCAATTCAGGATATTCTGTGACCCCATGAAAATAATAATAATCGATACCTGAACTATTTATTACGTGGAACTCTTTTAGTATTCAAACATAATGAAATTGGAAAATGAATGAAACAGAGGGAATGTCAAGCCTGCTGTCTCGTGCATCATTTCACATGATGGAAAAACAGTTCCTTTAAAGAAGGACCATTGGGAAATTTTTCACGAAAAATCATAACTTCAAAGGAGTAAAAATCCCTCATCTCCAGCATGGAGGAATATCTGATAGATTTTTTATTAAGACATCACACCAGAAAAAGATCCATTTTGTTCAAATCACAACAGAATTATTCTGAGGACTGAAAGTAATTAAAAAAATTATTGACCCTCTCAAGCTATTAATTGCCAAATGCTAATTCCAGATGTTACATAATTTGTATTTTACCTTTTTAAAATAGCTGCTTTTGAATGAAGATACAAACCAGCCAATCTATGAAATGCAAAGTTTTTCAGGTTTTTAAAGTCACATTACTAAAGGAATTTATAAAATTTGTTAAGTAGGTCTTTTTCTGATCATCCATTGCTATGTATTTATACATACTATAAGTATGTAGCTTTTAATTTAGCATCCCTTCTCTCTGCTTTGTCTGGGATGTTTCCTTTCTTGTTCCAGACAGACATTAGGAATCTCACACAGCTCCTACTCCTTGTGACAAAGTACCACTAAAAACCTGCAGGAAAATTTAACTGGATTTTGATTCTGGATAGGGAACTATTTGCAAGTTCTCTGCAGTCTCTTTGCAACAAGAAAATTAAATATTTTCCTTTTCCTTTCAATATTTCATGATAATTTTGATTTCTGACTTTTACTTTTTAATTTCAAGCGGTGTTTTTTCTCCCATGTGTATGATGTATTATCTTTACATGGTGTCCTTCAATTTGCAGATCTCTACTTTGCATTATGTTTTTGTCATTGCCGACGTATTTCACTATGCTGTAGGCTATGAGGTGGGACTAAAGTCTGTTGGAAAGACTTGCTGCACCATTTTCCACATGGGTATTTCTGTTCAAGCCTGAAGTGATACATAAATGTCTTCTCTAATTCCAGTTTCATAATCCTTTTTCTGATGAAGAATGTTAAATGACATTTTAATGTAGCCCAAAAGTCATGAGAATTGTCATTATCTTTGGAGGTCCTGAAGGAGGACACGTGCTTGGCAAGGGCAGCTGAAAACTGCAGGATGCCACAGCCTGGACACTGCCTGTCCTTGGGGTTCCTAGCAAAGCAGCTGCTGGGTTTGTCTCTGCAGTCTCAGGCTCCAGCTTGCTCCCCAATGAGCAATTGCCAGGAGATGTGTGCAGAGCTGCCCGGGCTCCCTGACCAGGCCTGGCAGCAGCTGCAGCCCATGGGGTGGCAGCCCAGCCCTGCGAGGCTGTGAATGTCTTGGTGCTGGCACAGAGGGCAATGGTGTGGCCTGAAAGGCTCCCTGTTTGCCAGGGTGTTCACAGGGAAAAGGGAAAATCCTCCTGAGCTCCGCCAAAGGGACCTGCAGCTCACTGAGGGTGGTGCTGAGCTCCTCCAGCACCAATCCAGTGCTAAGGAGCTGAGTCATGGAAACCCAGAATCCCAGAGTGGTTTGGGGTGGAAAGAACCTGACAGCCCATCCAGTGCCATCCCCTGCCATGGGCAGGGACACCTCCCACTGCCCCAGGTTTCTCCAAGCCCCATCCAACCTGGCCTTGGACACTGCCAGGGATCCAGGGACAGCCACAGTTTCTCTGGGCACCCTGTGCCAGGGCCTCCCCTCCCTCACAGGGAACAATTCCTTCCTAATTCCCATCTATATCTACTCCCTGTTTGAGAACATTCCCCCCTGTCTCTCATCAATATATACTTCCTCATCACTTTTAATATCCTCTGTTTCTTCAGTGTCAGGGTTGTGATCTTTGCTAATTTAATAACAGTAATTTATGAATACAAATGATTTTTACTCTGGGTCATTATCACAAACATAAACAAGGTTAGATAGCCTGGGGATGAGTGGCTGAAACACTTTGTGTCTTTAAATAATGGAATTTTAAGTGCAAAACACTAGTTTTCACGAGGTGACCTCCTCTTTTTCCCACATCTTTTACTTTAAATAAAGAACTTTTTTCCATGGCTGCAATGACCCATTTGAAAAGCTGTTGTCACACGACAACAATAATTATGATTTTAACTCTCTATTACAGATTCTTCACATAATATTGTTGCAGTAATGTATTTAATAACTGCCCCAATATAATTCAAAGCTGAGATGTTTTCTCCAAATTTAGAAAGCTGAATAGCGCATTTAATTCCATTTGTAAAACCTCTGATCAGCAATTAATGATGGTGTGTTTGGAAAGAATATGCTTAATCATGCTCTTTAAATTTGCATTTTGGGTTTGCAAATCCAGAAGACTACAGACATTCACTAATGACAATTACAGCCTAAAAGGCAGGTTTTGCATAACAAAAATTTAGCCTAAAAAAAGAGAAAGTAGTATAAAAAGAATAAAAAAAGAAAGCACAACAGCCTTTCTTCTTGATTTTTTTGGAAAATATAAATAATTCTCGATATTACTTCTCTAGGGGTTTAATTATTACTGATAGACACCAGCAAATGAGGGTTGATTTTGAAAAATGCTTTGAAAATCCAGGTGGGCATCAGGAAATAAGTGAAGCAAAGACCCAAACCAGTAAATTTCTCTGAAAATGAAAATATTCTTGTGGTAGTGTTGTTTGCAATTTGTACTTTATAGAGAAATTATTCTTCAGAATGCTAATCATTCCATAACAGTCCAAATTTTAGTTGCTCTTGCATCAATTGGGATCTTAAAACCAGATAAAACCAGACAAAACAAAATAAATAATTATTTCCTTTTATAGTTCCTTTCCTCGTGGTATATATAATAGTAGTGCTGCTTCTCTCAGCACTCATCTCCTCAAAACTTGTGTTTTGACACCTAAAATTTCATTATTTGAAGACAGAAAGTGTTTCAGTCACTCATCCCCAGGCTATCTAACCTTGTTTATATTTGTGATAATGACCCACAATAAAAATCGCTTGTATTAGTAAATTACTGTTATTGAATTAGTAAAGATCACAACCCTGACACCGAGGAAAAAAACTCCAGACATGAGCTGTTGGAACACAATTTCATGAGAGGCTGAAATGTTCACATAGTTCCAATTTAAACTGGGAAATTATAAGAAGAAAGAATGGCGAATATTCCAGTTTAGAAGGATAGGTTTAGGTGGGCAATTGGGAGGAAATAGTTCTCTATGAGGTCCCCTCCCACTCAAACCTCTCTGGGATTCTGCAGCTGTATGATGGCACCAGAAAAAAAGAAGGTATTCAGGATTGTTTGGGATATTAATGCTATTTTTATCCTGTGCTATAGACCCTAAGATCTTCACTGTTCATAAAATCTTTACAGAATTTATTAGGCACATCTATTGTCAGCAGATGAATTTTTGTGTTTGTAATTGCATCTGTTAGTCACTTCCCTTGCTGCTAGGATTATTTCCCAGGAATAAGGAGTCTTAGAGTAAATATCTGTCTTCAGAGTTTCAATATCTGCTAGCTTTAGACAGCATTTTTTATCTCTGTCACTTTTGCTTTACAGAGACTAAAGAAATCGGCATTTGCAGAGGTTAAAAGAGGTCCAGGCACAGAAATGCAGTTCAGGCATCATGCAGAAGGCAGACACAGGTCAGGCTGCCCTGCCAAGAAAGGAGTTCACTACCAGAGCCTTCAGCAGAACAGCTCTTGGACAGTGAACTCACGTGCTTTTTTACATTATTTTAAGATTGCATTGGTTTGAAGACAGGTGTCTGCTAAGAAAGGCAGGAGCCTCCCCTGAAATGGAAAATATAAACCCCCTCCCTCCAAATTATTGTAATTTTGAAATTAAGGGGCTCTCAGGCAAAAATATAGCAATAGGAATAACAGCTCTTTATTAGGAAAGAAAATTAAAAATAAAATAAAAAATGCAGTAATACAAAACAACACTGACGGAGTCAGAACAGGCCCTGACCCACTGTGGGTCAGGGTGGTGGCAGCAGTGCCATTCCATGGTGGCTCAGCCCTCCTGCAGTGCCAGCTGTGGTTCTGCTGGAGCAGGGATCCTGGACAAGGGGGGAGTTTTCCTCTGAAGCTCCAGGGCTGCTGGAGATGGGCCTGCTCTTCCTCTGGGAATGCAGGGCAGGAGAAAGCTGCTCCTCTGGGAATGCAGTGGGCAAAGGCTGCTGTGGTGTTCCAGGGTCAGATTGTATCCAGGTAGGAATGCTTGGCTCCTCCCCCTGGGCGGAGCATCTCCCAATGGGATGATGGAATTTTATCAGCCATGCAGGGACACTCACTGGCCCATTACCAGAAGATAATTAATAATTAATGGTCCATGAACAGAAGAGATCTCCTGGAGGGAGGATTGGCTGTGGGAGAGATAAAGAAAACTGCCCAATGAACAGGAGATAACTGCCCCGCCTCTAACAGATGGGAACAGAACACACACCCAGCTAACCTAAGACAAAGATTTAGGGTATTTTTCCTACTGAGGAATCTCCAAAGGAGATTTTCTCCAGCTCTGAGTTAGTTTGCACTCGATGTTGACAAGATATGAAATCAAATGTTAATGTACAGGTAATGACTGAGAAATTGCATGTTTGCACTAGTGGATTGCTGTTCATTAGCACACTCCAAGCACAAATCCTCATCAATCACTGAATATTCACCACTGCTGCTCTGCTGATTCCCAAATGGATTGCTGTACCGGAGGAAAACCTTATCCTTTATGCCATGGTCACGTTTCTGAGTTTAAAGGCTGATCAGGAGGTTTCCTGTCAGACCAGGGGTTTAGAGGGGGAGGGTTTTGTTTGTTTTATTTGTTTTTCTGGCAAATTGCTTGCAGGTTTGAAACTGATACCAAGTTTTGTCTTCATCTTGATAAAGTCTTACCATTTGAACACTAAGACAAGTTGGAGTTTGTTTACAATTGTTTATTCTAAAACCAAGCATTCTGATTCACCATTCTAAGAAAGAAATTTAAACCAAAAAAAGAGAAGTCTATTTTAAAATATTTATTTATATTTTTTCTTGATTTATCTATGCACTGCTAACATCTTCCTTTTCCAAGGCTGCTGAATTCCACCTCAATATGGATGCAACTGTGTTTAAAATACCAAGATCATTGCTGACTCACTGTGAACAGATGAAATAACCAAAACCTGGATGTGACAACAGTCAGATATCTGGGGAGGGGGAGAGAACCTTGTTATGCTTTAGGCAGATGAGTCAGGAAGGCTGAATCCTGTTTGAACAGGGTTTTATGGCTTCCAGTTTTAGCAAGATACCAAACAGGCAATTAAAGACATTTGTGAATATTCTAGTTAATGAATATATATGCCAAAAGTAATCTGTTACATTGTGAAAAATGACCCTATTTCCTGCCAATTTACCATTCCTGTGTGTGTTTCTCTGTGTGTTACACATGCACACATCTTTCATTTTCAGTATTGTAAATCCCATAATGGGTCTTTTTTGCCTATTGCCATTTAAGAAGCCAAATAAAGACTATTTATTAAACTCACAGAGTTCTTGTTGCTGTGCATACCTAAGTTTACAGACTCTGATGAAGCCAAAGCTTGCAACTAATTTTGATATTCATGTAAGGCAAGTATCTTGCTAAACAATTGAATGTTTCTTTTTGTTTTGTACCCACAAATCCATACATTTCTGATTTGATTCATTTAATTTCTGAAGCTGCTTTGCCAACATGACATATCTTCTATTTAGTTAAACTACTTCTTACTTAGGCAGTAGTGACTTTGGGTTGTTTGTATATGTTTGCAACATGTTTTTTATTCTGCAGCAGTTTTTATGTGGGTGTTATTAAAGGACCTGCTCAGGGAAAGATGCCCCAGAGAGTTCTGAAGAAATGTGTCCACGAGAGCAGGATAAACAAAGCAATGGAAAAAACATAAAAACAATGAGTGATATTTTTGTTGCTGATTTTTGGTTTTTATTTCATAGGATTTATTTTGGGGGTTTTGCCTGGATTTTTTTTTCTTTTTTTTCCCCTTTTAATATTAAGCTGGAATTTGGCAAAATGAAAATGAAGAGTTTTCACTTAAGAGTTATTGAACTCTTTGACAGGAGATGCAATCTGGTGTTTGAGTTATATTTAGCTTGTGCCAGTACTGATGGTCTGCATCATCAGAGCACGTGATCCCATGCAAAAGCAGCTCACTCAGGGGACAGGAGGCAGAAGGTGGAGAGTGCTTGCAGAACCAGGATCTCTGCATTCCTTACACCAACTTTGCTCTTTCTTCAAAAAGCAAATAACATGACTGCAGGCAGCAAAATAAATGAGTGAAGAGAGAAGGAGACAGATGGTAAAGCATTTTTAGTACTAATAATGGGAGCTTCTAGAAATGCCACTTGCAGTGTGAATCACCACCTTCTTAGATATATTTGCTTTATTTTAGGGGAAAATAAAGAAACCCTCTGTTTCATACAGTTTAAATCTAAATAACTGTTATGTGGAGATTAATTCATGAGTGCAATAGACCCTTTTTTACAGACCCATATGTTTGAAATATCTACTGTGAGAGGCCATGACTGATTTTACTGGAACTTTCGTGGACATTAGGTACATGATCACCTTTGAAGGTGTGGATTTCAGGACCCCATACTGTACAAACACAGTTACCAATGCAAATATTGTTCATGCAAGTAGTATTGCATAGATTTTTCTAAGATGTAGGATATGCAGGAATGAGGAAAACACTACTCAGGCAGTCTGAGAAAGGCTTAAATCTCATGAATTAATAACCTAGTGAGAAAAAAGACACTTTAAAACCTCTTTCAACCTAAGGAACAGAAGAAATGTTGGTACTGTTTTTAAGAGGGGAGACAGGTGTTTATTTCCTACATTTTAGTTGTATGCCTTTTAAAACTTCATATTTTACTTAACACATTTTCTCCCAGACGAGAGCACAGAAGGTTTTCCTTAACTGCCAAAATCACAAAGAAAACATGTTTTGTCTATTTTTATTACATATAAAATGTATAGATATTTATATAGACCACAATTCTTTCTCTGGCATCCATTTGTTTCCATGTAAATTTATATATTCTGCATATCCATATCCACCTCCAGGCCTGTAGTGACAAGACTGGCAACTCTTTTGACCCAAAAGAAGATAAATTTGGATTTGTATAGAGACCACATTTTTTATTACAACATTGGGAAGGCCCTGGCACAGGGTGCCCAGAGAAGCTGTGGCTGCCCCTGGATTGCTGGAAGTGTCCAAGACCAGGCTGGACAGAGCTTGGAGCAACCTGGGATGGTAGAAGGTGTCCCTGCCCATGGGCAGCTGCTGGTTTTGGAATGAGATTGTCTTGAAAGTTCCTTTCCAGCCCAAATCACTCTTAGGTGCTATGATTCCTACATACATTCTGTGCATCTATGTACTTATATAAATTCATCTACTTAATATGTCACCAAATATTTGCAATAATTTCAATAAAAACTAAATCTAGGTTTTGTTAGGTATTTCTGTTGCTCCTTAGAACAGGATCATGTTGTTACTGTCTGCTCAGAATATGTAGGGAATCTGATTTTAGTAAATTGAATATGGGCATCCTTTCAAGTAATATAGTTATTAAAATCAATATTTCTCTTCTCCATACATTCAGATAAGGAAAAAAATCTGAATTCTTAAGGACAACACCAAAGTATAGGAAATACAGAGAAAAAACACTATCTGAAAACTTTCTGATAGAATGTCTCCAGCTCATTTTCATAAAAAAGATTTGTTAAGTCTAATTTATTAAACTGTCTGCTTAGATATTCTCAGAGCACCTGAAAAGCTGGGGCTGTTTTGTGAAGATTAAAAGACTCCATTTAATTCTAAAACTTTTTTTTTTTCCTCTACTGTGATGCAATCCTTTGAGGAGTGTGGTATTTCCATTTGGTGGCTGCAGCAACTTCAGCATCCCAATTACATCACTGATTGATTTTTACCTGTTTTTCCACAAGGAGAATCAACTTCTGAACTAATCACTATGAGCTTGCTAAACGGGCAGATGGAATTTGCAGTGCATAATGTGTAAGACAGACACCAACATAGTTCTGAAAGAGAAAACAGGACTTTGCTTGGTTCTCTGCACCTCCTGAACATCAAGTTTCACCTGAAGATAGAGGGATTATTCAGGTTCAAGTTACTTGGTATTAAAGGCAGTCTCAAGATTTTTGACATTGACTCTACACTGGCACATGGAGATCCTGGAATCAGCTTTGTTATGGGCAGTAGGTTGATGGCAGTAGTTTTATGGAAGTTAGTTCACTATTGATTCCTGGATTTTGAGTAATTTTAGTGACTGAGTGATGGCCTTTTATTGCTGTTTTATTTTCTCAGACAGTCTTGATCATTGCTAAGCCTGGGCTGAAACAGGAGCTTAGCTCCACACACAATAGCAAACCTCTTGTCATTCAGCAATGAAAAAATGCAGGTTTTCTTTCTATGAAAAAATATGGGGATAAAATTGGAGCCTGTTGAAAACAGAAACCAAACTCTTCTTGGTAGCAGTGAGGGCAGGATTTTATTCACTGTCTTGATTCTTCTCTATAATGGACCAGCTCTTAGACCTGTTACCAAATGTTCACAGAAGATGATGTCTGGTGGCCTGACAGTATTTGGAGTCATACAAATTCCTGTTCTTTTTCAAATACAAAACTAAAAGCATCTTGTACTAAATCTCAGTAACATGATAATAATAGGAAGCGATACTCTACATAGACAGAATCCTCTGAGGCAAAAGGAGGTTTTAGAAAGTTAAGGATATCCACTTTGTAAGTAGTCCTTCCTTTTCTGGAGAAATATTGGAAAGGGAAAGATTTTCCAGGAGGGCAAAAAAGATCCAACAAGCCAACTTCCCTGAAATTCCCCACATAAATCCTTCCTTAATAAGTTTGAAGGCAACATTCCTCCCTTTGGTGAAGCTTTAAAATACCCCAGACTTGTTCCCATACTCCCTGCATAGTCACTGCTCCAATGTTCAGAGTTGTGGCAAACAAAATGACATAAAAAAAAGCAGCAGCAAGCCTTTATAGATGGTTTTTTGACATGAAGCAAATGCAATTCAATGCTGACAAATGCATGGTGTAGGAGCTTGGTTGCCAATAGAATAACAAATAGAAAAAGAATTAAGTGTACCAGCCTGAGAGGGCTGAAAATCATCTTAGCATGTACAGACACGCAAAGGCTTCACAAGCCCTCTGCCCTCTTCTTGCTGTGTCTAGTGTCAATCTTTTTTATTATTATTTTGCTTTGTCCTCTTGAAAAAAGCCTTTGACTTTGTTTGTTTGTTGGTTTGTTTGTTTCTGTGTTCCCTGTGCCCTTTCCCTTTCAGGACTGGGTGAGCACAGGTGACACAATGCAGAGTCTGGCTCACCTGTAACTGCCCTGGGATGTTTGATACCCCACACACCAACAACTGAGTATGGCTTTAATGCACTATCACTCCAGAAGCTGGGTTAGACATGGCCTCCTCTTATTTACAGTGACACTGTAAGTGCAGTCATTCACAAATACTGAGATATTTGCATTTATTTCAAATTCATCTGGCATTCTCAAAGCCAAGCTGGTTTTGTGCTCACATGTTAATCACAAGAATTGCATTTCCTTAACCACATCCTCCCCTGTGAGGCACTTCTGCTTTGCAATCTTATCATACATCAGTCAACATAAAACTATCAAAGAATCAGATCTATAAAATGCTTTAAACATAATTCTTGTGATAAATAATTTCCAATACTGTAAGAGGATGAATCACTGCAAAAAGGAACTAAAAAAAAAAGAAGCACACCTGTCTAGACTACAGACTAGTGAACTCTGAGATGCATAAAACAGTGTGTCAACGAATATTATCCTGACAGGAAATACTGGCTTTATTAAAGATAATCCAACCAAATATACCTGGCTATTAGGAAATCCAGGCATCTGCATCGGGCCACGGGCTCAGCGACGGCAGCAGCAGCCCCCGCAGCAGGGGCACAGAGCCGGGCAGCCCCCGGGCCCTCGCCCGGCCAGCTGGAAGCTGTCGCTGGCCAGGGGGCAGGGGCAGAGCTGGGGGCTGTCCTGCCAGCAGCACAGATGGAGGAGCAGCCCTTCCCCAAGCTGCAGGAGCACTGCCTACTCCAGAGACTGGCAGAGGAATACAGCTGTCACACCAGTCAGAGCAGTGAGGAAGAGAGGCCCCCCAGGCCCCTGACACCCAGAGCATGGGAAGAGCACTGGAAGCTTCACCCGTGCACAGAGCAGGGCCCAGAGGAACCCCACGGGTCCCATCCCAAGAGGACAAAGCCCGCAGGCCCGTACCCCTTAGAGCGCTGCCGCACTCCCAGCCCCTCGTTCGACCAGCTGGAGGAGCTGGGGCTGTGTGGAGCAAGATCAGCATTAATGGCACTCCTTGAAGAGCTGAGGAACGAGCAGAACTGGTCCCAGGTTTGCCAGGCCAGCAGTAGCGGGGAAGAGAGCCTGTCAGATGGCAGTTCTTGTGACCCAAATGAGCTGGAGTCTGACAGTGGCCCAGGACAAGTCCAAAAGCTCTTCCTCCAAGACACAAATCAATCCGTGTCCCAAGAGCAAGGCCCAAGAGCGGTGGCTGAAGAAGAGGAATGACATCAGCATCCGCACCATCTGGGTCAACCCTCTCTACCCAGCCCTCATGGTGGAGCCTGACTCGCTGGAGGCAGAAGAGGCAGACTCTGACCTGCCCAGCACATCTCCTGCCCCAGCAGCTCCCATGGACACCCAGCCAGCAGCTGCTGCCCTGGCTGGAGCTCCAGAGGATGAGGAGCAGCACGTGAGTGCCACTGCCCAGGCACAAGAGGTGGCACACACAGCAGCTTCTGCCGCCTCTGGTGTGCCGGCGGCAGCAGCAGCAGAGAGCCGGGCAGTGGCCCCGCACAGCCCCTGCTGCCCCCCCAGGCCATTGCCCTGCCAGCTGGAAGATCTCGGGCAGTGGGCAGGGTCAGCAGCCATGGCATTCCTGGCAGAGCTACAGGGAGAGGAGGGGTCCTGCTGCGAGGAGCTCAGGTCTGGCCCATCCACAGAGTGGGCAGAAGACACAGACCTGAGCAGGAGCGCTGAGGAGGAGAGCACCTCAGGGTCCCTCCAATCTGAGCCATTGCCAGAAGACACAGAGCCACGCAGGCTGACCAGGGAAGAGATCGGCCTCATGTTCCCGCCACGCGAGGGCCTTACCAGGCCTGGCAGCAGCTGCAGCACATGGGGTGGCAGCCCAGCCCTGCGAGGCTGTGAATGTCTTGGTGCTGGCACAGAGGGCAATGGTGTGGCCTGAAAGGCTCCCTGTTTGCCAGGGTGTTCACAGGGAAAAGAGAAAATCCTCCTGAGCTCCGCCAAAGGGACCTGCAGCTCACTGAGGGTGGTGCTGAGCTCCTCCAGCACCAATCCAGTGCTAAGGAGCTGAATCATGGAAACCCAGAATCCCAGAGTGGTTTGGGGTGGAAAGAACCTTACAGCCCATCCAATTCCACCCCTGCCATGGGCAGGGACACCTCCCACTGCCCCAGGTTCCTCCAAGCCCCATCCGACCTGGCCTTGGACACTTCTTGTGATCCAGGAACAGCCACAGTTTACATTAACATAAAAATTATATTAAAGCAGAGCGGTTTTTGTGGGTTTGTAATGATTTCAATTTGTTTTCATCTGAATTTCATGTATTGTTACAAAACTAAGACACTCGTTGAAATAAAATATGCCAAAAGGATCCAATCTTTCTGTAAGTTGTTAGTTCTTAGAACTAAAATACTGCAATTGGAATATTCAGGTATAGGTAAAATATACCACCAAAAACTCCTTTGCACTTGGGTAAACCAATTTAAGACTAATTAATTTTAATAACCTCTAAATGCTAAATTTTCTACAGGAACAGCAAACACATTTGGTGGAAATTTTATGGCAAAATAAAAAAAAAAACCCACCTTTTTTTTTCTCAGAAAACACATTTATTAATGATAAATTTAAAGTTTGAATCTTCCATCATATCACATCCTGACTGCCCAAACTAAAAGTGGCACTGAGATGAGAAAAAACACTTCCATTATATTTTTTTTGTTGAGACAAGTAAAACTTTCTGACCATGAGAAAAAATAATTATAATTTTCATTTTTGCTAAGAAGAAAAACATTGGAAATAATAAATCTTTCCCAAATGATCCCAAGTTGTTATGGATAGAACATTGGAAACAACATATGTCATTTTCTGAAAAGTACCAAAACAAAAAAAACAAAACCCAAACAACAACCCAAATGCCCTAATTAAGTACATACATAGGCAAATGGATATTTAAATTCTGGGAGCCATTACATTTATTTACAGTGACTCTACATTTAATTTATACAAACATGTTTCCATTTCTATGAAAATTATGGAAAAATTGAATTTTATATAATTAAAATTTCCATCCAAAATTCCTATACTCAGAATATTTAATATGTTGACATACTTTATTAATAATTAAATAATAATTAAGCACATAGTCAAGCCCAAAGCATAAATGTTATTACCAGTATCCAGAAAAGGCTAAAAATAGCTGAAAATCCACATTGTAAAAGCATCACATATATCTGGGGAAAAAATAGCTGTTTTGACTGTTTGGTTTTATAAAAGAGAAAAAAAAGCTCAACTGTTTCATCAATTCAAAAAGAAAGTTTATTCTTGAAATTGATAGACTTGTTTTAATTGTTGTTGGGTTTTCACCTATGCATAAAAATGTCATTTTGATTGGTCAGTAAAGAAAGAGTCTCAAAACTCTTGAATCAAAGGGGTTTTTTTCTGATAGTGGATGAGGATCACATCTGTACCTGACATTTCTCGTGGAAATATTTCACATTTTGTTGAGCTTTTAACATTATAGTCATCAAATTTAATGTCATTTGTGACACTTACACAAGAGTGAGACTAAGTAAAGCCTGCAGAAAATGTACTTGATTAAGGAAAGTGGTTTGTTAGCCTGGAGAGAAAGAAAACTTTCACTTCCATGGATTGGTTCCTTATTTCTTTCTTGTAGCAGTTAATCTTTGGCAGACACTTGACAGAGCTTGTTTCAATATTCCTCCAATGAATTTTTCTATCATTTTCTCCTCAGTTTCAGAGAATCTGAAGTTCTGAAATGGTTTGTGTACTCCGATTTTATGGTTCCTATTTATAGAACGTGAAGCAGTGCCTGTACAGCCACCTGAAAACCAGATGACAAAGCTTTGGTTCCTGAACAATCATGGCCAATTCTGCACTGAGGGGCTGAGGTGTGTTCAGGGAAGGGAATGAAGCTGGGGAAGGGTCTGGAGCACCAGGAGTGGCTGAGGGAGCTGGGAAAGGGGCTCAGCCTGGAGAAAAGGAGGCTCAGGGGGGACCTTGTGGCTCTGCACAGCTCCTGACAGGAGGGGACAGCCAGGGGGGTCGGGCTGTGCTCCCAGGAACAGGGACAGGAGGAGAGGGAATGGCCTCAGGCTGGGCCAGGGGAGGCTCAGGTTGGACATCAGGAGGAATTTCTCCATGGAAAGGGTGCTCAGACATTGTCAGGGGCTGCCCTGGGCAGTGCTGGAGTCCTCATCGCTGGAGGTGTCCAAAAACATGTAGACATGGCTAGTGGGCATGGGTGTATGTGGTCAAAGGTTGGACTTGATGATCTGGAAGGCTTTTTTCAACATTAATGATTCCATGATTTTGGGACATGTGATCCCACAGCTCAGAGCTCTGGGTTTTTTCCCCTCATGTGGCAATTTCACAAAGTTATTTTATGGCTTTGAGCTCAGCACTGGCACTTCCCAGACAACTTCCTGATGAGTTGTGTGTCCATCCATTCCCTGCAGCTTCTGCTTAGCACTGATCCAGGTGACCTTTGATGAAGTGCCAGCAGGAAAGGGTCCCACTCTCTCCACCATAAGGACAACCCTAGCAACACCTTCAATGGGTTTTGAAACTGTACCTCCTAACTTTACACATTCCTGTGGGCAGCAGGACAGTTTTGCCATTTAAGCAAATGAAACAAACCAATTTACAATGTGAAGCATAAAGCTGAGGTGTACTCACACTGACACACCTTAAGTATGATTTTATGTTACTCTGGGTAAGAGCTGTGTCACACAAAACCACAAGATTGACATTCATGAAGAAAATACTCATTATTTTTTTTTATACAGTGCATTCCATTATTTCTTTCCTTTTTCCTGTGATCAGCATTGAAGTAACTGATTTAAGATTGACAGATAAATTGTTTCTTTCCCTTTTTCTTCACTTTTGCAAAAGTGTGACATTTGCTTTCTATCCCTCCAGATTCCTCTAAGGCATCATAGTAATATACATGACTGAGAGAAATTTCCCCTTGGTTGAGCTTTTAATAAAAGCAGGATCTTGACACATTCATGATATTAAGGACCAGCATTCACTTTTTCTTTTTTCTTTTTCTTTTTCTTTTTCTTTTTCTTTTTCTTTTTCTTTTTCTTTTTCTTTTTCTTTTTCTTTTTCTTTTTCTTTTTCTTCTGTAAGGTAGTAAAATTCTATTTTATCTACAGCCTTCTTATTTTATATATATATAATATATATATATATGCACAAAAATAGCATTGCATCAAATCTTTAGAGCCAAAGAGCTTTCAGCTTTCTGCAAGTTAATCAATAACTATGCCACAGAGAAATCTTAGAAATCTGGACTACTTCTACTATTATATCAACAAGCATATGCTGTTTACTAAGTCTAACTGCAAGCTGATTTTAAAAGACACGGTAAAAGCCACCCAACACAGCATCTGTTTATCAGTAGATATTTCATTTTCCCATTTTGTTTGCTATGTCTTTTCCACCTAATTGGTATATTTCTGAATCCAGAAAGGCAAATCTGTAGATTCTTTTGCAAGCAAATTACAGAGCAATATACAACGAGATAGGTTGTTCTCCTTAGGAGATATCACAAAAACCACTCATCATTCCCCTGGTTCCAAAACAAACAAAGTCCAGATCTACGTTCCAAACCCATGTTCACCTTTCCTTATCCCCTATTTCCCAAGAACTGAACAGATGTATGAAGTGCACTGATAAAGTCTGGTCTAAAAATTAAGATTAAAAAAATACAGAGAAAATTCATTTCTGTGTCTTTCTGAGATAGACATACAATGACTATTCCTGGGTTATCCACCTTGTGAACTGAAAGATAAACAGAAATCAGGTGGAAAGAGGAAAAATCACAAATCCAAGGAAAATGGGAAAAAATATTACTCAAAAATGGAAGTTTGGAACTCAACCAGGTGAGTATCTGGCATTTCCTGTTATATTACACTGGTCTAAAGGGAACCAATCTGTGTGGTTTTGTCATTTTGAAGATGATCTGAAATCACAGTTCTTGTTGTCATCATCATCATCACCATCATCACCACCATCATCATTTCCCAGATGTGTTGGAAACCAACTCCAGCTTTCACACCAGATTTGAAGATGAGAACTTGCAGTGCCAGTTCAAGCTCTGAATCAATTATTACATTGCCTACCTGTGAACTTGAGGAAAATGTGTACAATATCTTCTGTTTGCTAACCAAACTCTTGCCTTCTGGAAGACATAAAAAGAAAACAAAAAGAATAATACTGTTAAATGCCATTAAAGAACTCAGGATTATAGATTATTGGGCTGTTTGGGATGAATCTATGAATCTTTTGCATTTTTAATGATTATCCATCATAGTCAATGTAAGTTTTCTGTTGAATTCAAATAACTCTGGTATCCTACCAAAATCTATGTGGAATTGAAATTAAAGGCATGAGCTAAGAGCGTATCCATCATGAATAAAAAATGTTAACATATATATATATTAATAAAAGTATAGCATATATATATATATACATATATTTCATCTGCCACTGAACAACACTTAATTTTAGTTGCTCTTGACGTAGTAAGAACTTGAAGGGCTGTTGTAGTTCTTGTAAACATTTCCTAATGCAAATCAATGTGACACAGCAATCCATGACACTAAAATGCTTTGAACTTCAACAGGATGAGTTGAGTCAGAGACCTCTGAAAGGTTGGGTTATATTAGGAGATGGAAGTTGAATGACAATGCAGGAAGTGAAACAGTGGTTCTGAAAAAGAATAAACAATGGGCTCCCCGAAAGCACAGATTAGCCTTAACTCTGTAAGAATCAGAGAATAAGAGAATCACAGAATGGTTGGAAGAGACCTCAATTATCAGCTTGTTCCACCCCCTGCCCTGGGCAAGGAATTTTCCATGAGGACATATAACTGTGGAAAATCACACTCACCTACAACTTGGTGCAGTTTCTATGATTCCCTATATTTAAATTAAAACCCCATGACATTTGGTAGATGCCAAATTGAAATACTAGCTGCAAAAGTACTTTTTTAAGGGTGTAAATTGTGGTGGGGAGTTGCAATAATTGGATTGGCTTTATATCAGAAGGGAGCAGCATAAAGGACTTCCTAGGAAAGTGCAAGCTAAAAGAATCTCAGAACCTTTGGTTTGCTTGTTTGGGGTTTATTTTAATGTCTTAGCATACTTTCATACATTTCAAACACTGTTTTGTAGAGAAAATTTCATAGGCATTTTGAAGTGTTTTAAACTGTGAGTTTATATAATGCTGAAAAACATCATCTGTGCTCCAGAACCTTAGAAGACATGAGTTTGAAAGAACCTTTGGACACCATCTGGACCATCCTCCCACTGATTCCACAACCTTTCTGGATAGCCTGTTTCCATATTTAAACACTCTCACAAAGTAAAAGAAAAAAAACAATCCCACCTGAAATTTTCCTTATTTTTAAGTGGAATTTTCTGTGTTTCAGCTTGTGCTGATTTGCCGCTTGTCGTGGCACTAGGAACCACCTAGAAGAAAGAGTTTGGCTCCTTCTATGCCACTGCCCTCCCTCCTTGGAAACTGCATGAGTGTTTTCTAGTAAAAAACAATAATGAGAACAAATGCAAGGAAACAGTGTGTGAAATTGCTTCTGGTATTTCATCATTCAGATGTATAAACTGAAATGGTGAGGCTCCAAGCAGGAGGGAAGAGTTGAATGCTAAGGGAGGAGAGAAGAGTTGTAGGAATGAGCAACAACTGTAGTTGTAGATATTTTGTTTTTATTTTTCAGTATTGAAGCTGCAGTTAGACTTGCCCTACTTGAGGAGACCATGTATTACAGAACCATGATAGACATTAATCTGAATTTGGGAATAGGTGGCAGCTGTGGACAAAGACAACTGTCTTAAGTATATTAAGAAAATATCTGGGTTTGAATAAAATATGACCTGAGTGCTTGAAGACAGAGCAAAGCTTTAAAGCTTGAAGGTCATTAATTGCTATATTGTCATAGGTTATTAATTGCTATATAGACAAATGCAGTGAGGTTATACCTTTCCTACAGAGGTGCTGACAATGAGCACCTCCCACTGAGGGAAATGAGAAAGCAAAGTTGTTTTCTCTCCCTACAATCAAAAGAATTATTCATATGTTAGTTCCCAGATACTGATTTTTGCTACAAGATAATAAAACACAGACCATTCTCCCTTTAATTATTTTACCTATAATATTTCATGGACAAAAGTACCTTCTAGAAACAGTTGGTACCTTGAGCAGATTTTTCTTTTTGTTTTACATTGTTACATAAAATTGGTGAGACCATTTTCTCACCCAGATCTTCTCTGACACATAATTTTATTTGTACTTCTGACTAAGCAAGGTGCTCAAAATAGAAAGAAAAAGAAGGGGAAAAGTATCTTTCCATATAGTAGTAAATAAAAAAACTGCATAGAGTTTGTACTTAGTCATCAAAGGGGAAAGTTGTCAAATCTTTCAGAATTAAAGTGAAAGGAAAAAAAAAAAAGCAGTGGAAAGATATCACTGAGTCTAAAGGAAAAATTGATAACAAAATCCTGGAGGTTATCTGTGATCAAATCTTTCTTTTGATTCTTTATTCAGTCCAGATCTGTGCCAAAAGCTTTGGTTAAAAATATTAGAGCCATTCCAAATGTATTCTGGAGGACAGAAAATAAACTCATAATTTTTATGCTGGAAAATGACCAAACTTTATTTTTTTCCTGTTTCTTTTCTTAAACACACTGCCAAAAAAAGACAATACAAATTACTTACCATTATATCATGCAGTTTATTTTTTAAACATAAAGGTTGTGTCATTAATAACCCTGCAGTTAATTGTGAAACACTGAGAAAAGCATTTTATCAAATATATACATTTTTCCTGTTTCCACTGTGTGTATTATTTTGGTTCTGGGCATTTAGATCCCTGTCCTAAAAGATACAAACAGCCAAACCTGACATCCACATTGTGCAACAAAATGGAATTATTCAGATAATCAGATAAAACCTACAGAAAGTACTTTTCTAATGTTGCACTTTGTTTAAATGAGTAAAATTAGAGAAAAACAATAATAAATAAGATACTTAAAAATTGTTTAATCATATAAATGCTATGCAGTCAGTGCTGATGGCTATTGTGTAAATAATTTATCTTTCAATAATCACAGCAATTGTTTCCTAAAATGTCCAATGACAGAATTATCATTTTACTTGACAAATTTACATAGGTAGAAGGCAAGTTTTAGCAAGCCATAATATGAACTGACAGAACACAAAATTCATCACTTTAGTCCCATGATTGTCTGAAAAAAATTGTATTATGCATAGTTATAAATATCTATAATTGCATTCTCATTTCCATTTAGGCAAATGAAAGACTTTTACCATCAAGGAAAGGTAATGTGAACTGATAATGGAAACAATCTGATGTTTGTTGAGAGATGGCAATCAGGAGGTGTGCAAAAACAAACCGCTTTTTGAATATGCATGAATGTGGCTCGACTATCAGAAATTATCACTTCCACTGTAAAAATTTAATTATCATAACAGTCATTCTGTCAAGCACAGACACGCTGGGATGGTAAAAAATTCTATGAGAGCTGATTTTTTAGTGAGACAATTTGTTTTGCTTTGTCCATGTTCACAAAGAAATGTGGAAGTGTAAGGCATCCCCAAAGTCTCCTCTTGTTGCGGTTGTGAGGGTCCCAGGATAAGGGAAGAGATGAATCTGACTCCATGTTTCA
>VYZP01016229.1:0-49130 GCA_013400635.1 Hypocryptadius cinnamomeus | reverse complement strand
TACAGCACATCTACTTTTAAAATAAAACTTTCCCAAACTGTTTTCCTTTGTTTCATCACGTGATTTTCTTTAGCACCAGAAAGCTCAGTGCTGAAATGCAATAAGGGAAGAAGAGTATTTCTATTGCTTATTTAATGATAATGCAATGAGTTTACTACTAGGGAAATGTGGAGGCTTCCTCCCCTCTCCATGCTGACCAGCAAGAGCCTCTGGTGAGCAGTGGTTTGGCTGTGGCACTGCACAGTTGGACTCTTCTGACAAGAGGCACCTTTGCTCCTCTAGACAGGCTTCAAACCCAATCATTATGCCTAACACATTGGAAAGCATTGTTTGGGATCTTTTAAATCAAAAAGCTGATGAACTTGTTTAAATATAGGAAAACTTGGGGTAATTCTGGATCACTAGCCTTAGGAAAGACAGGAAACAAATACACAGCCAAACTGGTATTTTCTACCAATTACTCTTATCAAAGCACCTCTGTCACAAGAGACTTTTCTCACATAAAGAAGCATGATAGGAAAATCACCAGACATTTTGGTTAAAGGCCAGTCATCCAAGGAATAGCATTTAATCTGCAAGACTTTTTGAAGGAATAACCACTGACCTGAACCCCTTTGTTCAGGGGATTGGCCATCCCTATTCTGGAGCAGGTTTGACTGGAATTGGGGAAGAAGGAGCATCCCTCTGGCCAAGCTCACAGGCACCAAGGGCTTACCAAGTGCCTGGGGGAAGGCAAAACTGTCTCCCAACTAAGATAAGCCAGGACACCTGATAAGACCAAGAGGAAGGAGTATTGTTCAGCTGGAGCTCAACACTGGGCTGAAGAGGAGACATTATCTCCTGTTTACCATGTAAGCTCTCCAAGAAATCAAGATAGATATGGGCCTAATGTGTTTTTGCATCTGAATTGGAACATCACATGGAGATTTAATGGCTTCAGCTGCTGCCTTCCTACCTACAGTTGCCTTAGCTTGCCTCAAGCATCTCTGTTGTGACAACCCCTCCCACCCACAGACTCACCTCCTCCACTTGGGAAGATGCTATCCTCAAAAAGGGTTATCTGAGACAGCAAGAGCATTTTAGGACTGTGCTGGAAATGCTGCTGCAAGTCTGGGGCAGGCTCTGAGCAACCCACGGGGCAGGCAGAGCCCCAAATCCCTTACTGACCACTGACCCTGCACAGAACATCAGTGGCAAGTGACTCGACCCCACCTGCGGCCGCGGCACTGCCGGGTCAGCGCTCGCCAGAGCCTCTCACTGTGTCCTCCCCAGACCTTGCCTCCACACAAACCAGCTAAAACAACACAGCTGCCCTGCTGATTATAAAAACAGGTTTCAGCAGAGAGGACCAGAGCTGTTTTGCCTACAAGGGCAGAGGAATTCCTATGACACAGGAAGACTGAAAAATAATCAGCGGAGCGCAGGCATTTAAGAGCAATGTTTTTCAAGCCACTCAAAAGCAAATTACTCAAACAACAGGGACTGATAACATACTCGTTATATAAATTCAACCCATTACAATAATATTTAACAGTGCTTGGAAAGGCATCCTGTTGAAAGCTGGCCTTTTAGGTAAGTGTGCTTGTAACATCACAGTTTTACAATCTGTTTGGTGAGCTGGCTGCTCCCAAAAAATCACCCCAGCTCAGGAGCTGAGATAGGCACAGCATTGCTCAGGTCTTTGCTAGAGGCTTTGCATGCAGCCACTTCCAAACCCCATGTTGCTGGGATCACTCCAACATCAAAGCTTGGAAGGGAAGTGGTGTAGCAAATGCTCTGTGCCTGCTTTCTCCGCTGGCCAGAGCTGGCCAGCACTGAAGATACGCTTTGCTCTCCTGGTTTATTAGCATTCCTCAGTTGGCCAAAGTTTGCATCCCAATTGTCCAGACAGACTTTCCTCTGATGGAGGGTCTGATGGAGGTTTGTGCCTTGGATCACACCTCGTTCACGTGCTGCCTTGGAGCAGAAGCCAGATTTCTTCATTATTGAGTGTGACTGCTGTGTGTAAATAGCACACAGAGGGAAGAACCTTGCTCATCAGCAAACGAGGCTTTTATTGCCATTTTCCTCAGAGAAGGCCTGAATTCAAAGCACTGAGACGTGTAAGTCTTGTCAAGCAGCAGGAGTTCCTTCTTTAACTTCATCTGGTTGTTCTTCATTTTTGCTGCCTTGAGCAATTCTGCAAAAATTCCTTTGAAACTGAGGAGGCAGATAGGTTCAGCAGTGCCATGTAAAATCCGAGTAAAATCTGGTGCTGGAGTTTTAAATCATGTAATGAAGAGCAAGTGCTGAAAACAGCCAGAATCTGTGTAAGCCAAAGGTCAACGCTGTACATCCAGAATCCCAATTTTGGATTCTGCATGGATCCAGTTTGAGAGGCATAGAAAGAATGGTTCACCCTTAAGAAGTTCAAAACTTACTTAAAATGAACCACTAGGATTGGGTTAGTTATTAGCAGAAGGCAGTGCACATACTGGTGGTAATTAAAGTCCTAGAAACAGCCTATGGTGGGCATAGGAGGGATAAAATGCCTAAAGGAAAAAGAAGCATAGGACGGCCAGTAAGAAATTATTCTGCCTGTGAAAAAACAAACTGTGGCTAGTGAAATAAAAATTAGGAGGGTGAAGAACTCTGGCATAAATGTTCACAACTTATCACAGGTATAACCATCAGTGCAGCCCCATGAGCCTGCTGGACCAGTGGGAGAGGAAGTGCTAAAAGCTAATTAATTTCGAAGAGTTCTTACATCTGTCTCTCCTGATAACAAGAAGTTACATGACTCCTGCTAGCTTCAGAGCACTCCTCCATATAAATTGATGCATATGAAGAATTGCAGAAGGATGTGGCAGAGCAGCTGGATTTGTATCAAATGGAGCCTTTAATTAGTGGTCCACTACAGGGTTCTGTCCTGGGGGCATCCTCCTCCTCCCAGGCCCCTTTGGCCAAGGTTTGCCTTGTGCATAATGTTTGAGGAGCTGGTGTCAGGCTGCAGAATGAACTCACAGCTGCTCCTGCATGGCCCCAAGCCTCCATGGAGCCAGAGATGAGCAAGCTACTGGCTCAGGCCGGGCGACCACCACAGACACAGAAACCCCCTGGCCAGCTGCACTCCCTGTGTCACTGTATGAACTCTGGGCAGGTGGGGAACTGTGGCAGCACCCATTAACAGCATCCATGGCACAGGTTGGAAAGTTTCTCCAACAAGGTCTGACAGCTGCTGACACTCACAGTGACACTAAACAAGCCTCTTGGAGGACTCCGTGTTTACAGCACTGCCATTAATAAAATCTTCTCCTAATTCTGTAAACCTGTCATCTCTAGCCTGAAGAATCAAAGGGTTTCTACTCTACAGAAAGACACTTTGCATTTGCACTACTAAAAACCAAACCAAACAGTGAATATTTTTCCCCAAATCCTTTTTTTTTGTATCACAGAGATGCAGTCACAACAAAATCTCATAACCCCTTTTTTCTTTCTTTGCAGACCATCTTTAAGGAAAGTTATCTCATGGGTGAGATACAGGGTGCTGTCATGAGAGACAGAAAAGGAAAACATATTTGGCTGGGGCTTATCAGCACAAGTTGTGTTAAAGTGCAGTGGTCACCAGACAAACTAGAACTGGTCAGTCACCAATCCTACTGCAGAGCAATCACAGACTGAGCTGTTACTCCATCTGCTGTGCTGTGTCCAGTTCTGAGCTCCTCAGGACAAGAGAGACACAGAACTCATGGAGTGAGCCCAGAGGAGGGCAACAAAGGGACTGGAGCATCTCTTATGAGGACAGGCTGAGGGAACTGGGCCTGTTTAGCCTCAAGAAGAGATGGCTGAGAAGGAGGCTCATCAATGGCCATCATCTGCTGGGAGGTTTCTGAGGATGGACTAGGCTCTGTGCTGTGGTGCCCAGCAACTTGACAAGAGGCAACGGGCAAAAACTGAGGAAGTTCCACCTGAACAGGAGGAAGAACTTCTTCCCTCTGCAGTGACTGAGCACTGGAACAGACTGTCCAGAGAAGCTGTGGAGTCTCCCTCACTGGATTTCAGAAGCAGATCTGGACACAATTCTGTGAAATCTGCCCTAGGATGAGCAGGGAGGTTGGACCAGATAACACACTGTGGTCTCTTCCAACCTGACCCATTCTGTGATTCTGAGAATTTGGGAGCATAAAATCTCAAGAGAAATACCCAGGCAAGCAGAAGGCTCTGTCTAACATTCAGAAGATAATGTATCTCAAATCAGTTACTGCAAAGTCATCCAACATTACCAATTCTTGCACCTGGCTTAATAAACATTGCAGAAACTCTGACCGAACACCATTTATTTTAGATTGCTCAAAAATATTTCATGTTGCAAACGACCAGCTGAGTATCCTGCACAGTGACAAAGTAACTGAAAAGACAGTGAGAATGATCTTGTCATGGTCTATTCAGACATTCCCCCATCCCAGCTGTGGCCAAGCCTCTCTCCCAGAACAACCCAAGAGCAGCAGTGCTGAAGCCACATGTGGCTGTCCCCAGGAGTTACTTACACGCTGCTGTCTGTCAGGGACATGGTGTCGGCGTCGCTGGACATGCTCTGCTGCTCGCTGTCGTTGGCACTGGTGGCTGGTGCCAAAGCATAGCCCGTGTTGACATAGTAGGGGTTAACAGGCTCTCTCCACGACCCATGCCTGTGAGAGAAAAATGAGAGTCAAGTCAGAAGGACAACCTTGACCATGCTCTGCATCACCGGGCAGAAGGACTCTGCCTGGAGCCCCAGCCTCAGCTGTGGGCTACAGAACTGAAGTGTTCACACTAAGTTGCACTGACAGAGCCATGAACAATTTGACTCATATCTGGAAGACAAAGGGAATTCATGGAGTAATTAAGATGACACTGTTAGAAATAAAGGGAGGGAATGAGACTGTATGGAAGAAGTCCTGTTTCCATCAGGGTTTATGGAGTCCATGGGCTAGCTGCTTAGCACTGTCATTCTATGAGAATCTAAAAGCAATACCTAGACAGTAAGACAGCATTTTTCTTAGTCAAAATAGGATTCTGCTCTTCCATCAGGGAGAGATGTGTAGCAGAGCTCACCCATTCTATGCTCACTTTAACATCCCTCCAACACATCTGCAGAGGGAAGGAGGTGAAGCAAGAAACAGCTACTGCTCATAGCACTGGACCTAAAACTGCCCTCCAGTGTTGCACTGAGGTACACTGGACACTTGCAAATTCCACCAGGAAGGACACCTGCACCTAATCACACCAGCTTTTCCAGTGGGCAGTCTGCTCAGGGATCTATGAAAGCTTTGTACACAACCCATGCCTTGTTATTCAAGTACACATGCAGACCAACCTCTTTCTCTTCAGCAAAAGGTCAGGAACGGAGGCTGCCTTCATGAGCTAACCTGGGAAATGAGTTCCTTGCTCAGGAAGAGACCTGATGGTGAAGCAGCCTGTGAACCAAGCAGGCACGAATTCCTTCGTGCTCACTCTGTGACGAGCACAGAAAAGCCACTGCTGCCAATGTGCCTCCAGCTCTGCCACCCTGCAGGACAGACAGGCCACACAGGCATCCTGTTCTCCTGCAAGTTATTTTGTAATGTGCCAGAAGAAGCTGAAATGTTCACATAAACCAAAGAGCACTTAATCACCTGATCTCCCTGCCTGCCCCTCTGCATGAAGAGCAGCATTTTTAAGATGTCTTGAAGCTGATGAATTCCTGGGTTTTTCAAGTTCTGAAAATCAGAGTCCTGTTTCAGTTCACATCACAAAGTTCATCAGCATCATCCTTCATTTAGTAACTCAGTAATTGGCACCTGGTGGATGTGATTTGCAATGGGCCCTGTGCAAACACCTCCATGGAGGGCACATCATGCAACGTGTGCTTCCCTGTTCTGCCAAGAAAAGTGATTCTGGTTCTACTGTAGTGGTTAAAGTCCTACAGACAACAGAAAACAGCCCCTGCTCCAATGAGTTTACATTTAGACAAGACAAGGAAACCCGTGAGAAACACAGATGGAGGGACCAGAGGTGAGGAAGACACCAGCAAAGGGTAAAGCTGGCAGTTCGTGTATATCTGTATGGAGTATAAATGCAGGACAGGCACTGCAGGAACTGGGACTGGCAGAGGTTTTTGGATGCTGTTATGTAAAATATGGCACATGGTGTACCAGGATGGAAGCATTACCAAAGTATTTTAAAACCTGAACTGGACAGGGTTACAGCCTTCAACTAATGCATTGCTCACCCAGCTCCTATTCACCTGCTCTTTGGGTCCTCAGCATACCACCTGTTTTCCTTGTAATTCAAGGGGTCATGGATATTCACTGGTCACTAGGAAAAATCACATTGTTTCAGGTCCATTACAGGGTCGGTTAGAAACAAATTACTCCCCTCCTCTCAGAAATAGAAAAGTATTCTGTGTGCCACAAACCAACCAAAACTCCAAACTCTTTCTCCTTGGATGATGAAGCTTAGCATAGTTGTAGAATGGTGCAAAGAGCATTCAAAACTGAGCCAGCTGAGGCTTTTCATGGCTGTTTGGCAGAAGGGAGCCTTGTGAGGTTTCTCCATGCTCAGGTACAATAGAGAGTCAGTTGGGGATGAGCACAGGGATGCCTTGGGATGGTGAGTCACCACAGACACCTTCTAACATGCAAAATTTCTGTCAGTTGCTGCAGATGTGCACTGGAGCAAACTCATTCCTATATTCCATGAGATTTCTGAACAGCTTTCTAGGGCAAGTACTGGAAATAATTGGAACAAGTTCACCCTAAAAAGCAAGGGATAATAAGTGAAAACCTCACCAGCCCCCTTCAGCCGTTCTCCTTGTGCAGAATGGTCAGTCCTGAACATTAAAGGAGTGCTGTGCAGTGCAACCCTCCTGTCAAATCCAACATGACAGCAGTGTGATGGAGGCTGAGACAACCTGTTAAATTGAGGCAGGAATGATGGATAGCTCAGGCCTTCCCTGAGGGCAAAGACAAGGATGATTTTTGGACAATCTAATTAAAATATAGCACCAACTTCTAGTGGACCTTTCGCCAGGACTCTCTGCAAGAGGCACTGATTATTCTACCAGGATACTAAGAAAGCACTCAGATATACAGAGTAAAATGCACAGGACAATCAATTTCTCCTTTGTATCTGTTGATACAAAGATAGAGCAACAGAGAGCACCTGAGGAGGTTGCTGGGTGTGCAACTGTGATGGCTGAAGGAACCAAGAGTGAGCAAATGGGTCCTGGGAGGTCCCTGACACCTCTGGAGGAGTTGGAATGGCTGGGCTCTCCCACAACACTCCCCAGCTGTGGTCTCCTCACTGAGGATGCAGGTCTGGTCACAACTGTTGTATTTAGCTAAAATTACACACTTAAGCATGTATACAACAGGGATTACTTCCATTTTAGCTCTGCCTCTAATACATCAATGCAAATGTAAACTTTTGGTAAGCGTAAGGAGATGGAAAGGGTATAGGATTTCAAAGCAATCATAACAGGTTACATTACTTTTGAGGAATCCATCTGTATTCAATCCTTCTCCTAATGTTCTCTCTCCCTGACAACTCTCTTCAGCTGGCTCGTATCACTATTTGAATGTTTTGTGCCGTGCCTCTGAAGAACGCTTTCAACATCTATTAGGAGGAAAACATTAAAGGAACATGGAGTCTAACAAAAAAAACTGGTCACTTCTGATCTGGGAGGGGAGGCTGCTCTAAAAGGGATTCAGTCACCCTCAGAATGATTTGAAATGTCAGCTAAAAATCTCACATACCGAGCTCTATGCACTGATAAGGGCGATAAAAGGAAAGGTGAGCATTTAAAGTGAGACTTCACAAAAATTCCTGCAGCCTTCCAGAATTTTATTTCATTTTTTAAGACAGAAAGAGCAATGAACATTTTTGAAATTAACACAGAACATTTCATACATTGCAGAAATAAAGCTGCATGTCTCTTCTGCAGCTCTCAGTTGCTCAACCCTCAAAATAATCACATAGGGAACAATTATAACAGAGATCACAGCGACCTGAGTAAGTCAGCCTGACCAGCTGCCTTTTCTTTGCATAAAGCCCTCCGCTGATCACTGCACATTCTGGTAATGCTGACAAGGGCCTAAACTGCTGTAGAAACACAGCAAGAATTTCCTTAAGGCTTCCTTCTACCTGTTCTGAGTTTATTTTGTGTGTTGCCTTGGCTGCATCCCATCCATCCCCAGATTTCTCACTCCTGTGACCAAGCACCCAGCACTTGGGACCTCAGCACCATCAGATCTTGGAGTCTCAAGGTAAGCAAGCAGAGAGGTGAGGTTCTCTTTAGTACTCTTGCTCTATGTGGAGTTCTCACTGCATCCTGAGTTCCTAAGGGCATCCTTTTCCTTCCAGCCTGGGAACCCGTCTCCCTCACACAACTTCTCCCAATGGCTATTTCAATTTTAAATCCAAGATGCAAAGTCCCCAACCTTTGCCAAACATGCTACTCTGCTTTATGCAAAAATCCCAGGGTTGGTGTGCTCTGGGGAAGAATTGCATCACCTTCAGCACCCACAGTGGGAGGAAGAGCTCACTGATCCCGCCTCCAAAGCCAAATCTGAGTGGCACTCCCTTTGGTTCTCACCAGTTATGCACCTCCTTCACTGATGTTCTTCATCAAGCATGGGAAAAAACCCACTGAGGCAAGAAGAAAACTTCCTTGAAGATGAAAAGCCTCTAGGCAACTAATTTCTGTAGAATTTAAATTTCCACTGGAGGGAATAAGTTGCACAACACTCTACTGGCAGGTCTGGGAGCCATGGTCTTCCCAAGCCTGCTAGCAGTTCCAGCATGGCTGGAACAGCTCCCAGTTTAACAGGGAAGATGATCAATCCAAAGTTTTCATTGCTACCACCTTCTCCAGCTCCAGCACTAAATTTTTATGGCACTGACACTTTCTGGAAGAAAATTTTTCCTCAAAAGAATTGAAGCTGTGATAGAATCCAGGCAGGCCTCCTTTTGCATGGGTGCCCCACCTCCCTGATCCAAAACTCCAAAATCCCTGGTGGCACGGGAAGCTCCTCCAAACAACTGCACTACCAAGGAAGCAGCTGATTGAGACACAGTACTAACAAATCAAAGAGATAAAACTCATGAAGCTGACAAGCATAAAACTCCACTGCAGTCTCCCTAAACAGCTCTTGCAGAAGTTTTCCTCCCATGCCATAGTCTGAAGCTTTGGTCACGCCACAGCTTTGGTGAGCAGCTCATTTTCAATATGGGAGAAATCCCATTTTCCAGATGCCATAACCACCCAAACTTCATGAGTCACCGTGGAAAGTTCTGAGCTGCAGGAGATCTGGGGATGTTGGCAAGTGCCCCAGAAGGACACCCCAAAATGGGCTCTGCAGAAACTCCAGATGTCTCACCACAGCCGATGGCAGGTGGAGGAGCTGAGATATCCTCCCTCCTGCACTGTGGTGAGCAACCTCACAGCAGGACACAATTCCTCCTTTCCTCTTCTGGTGGGTGGCGTTTGGGCTGAAGGATGGTGCCCTGAGACCACAAATCAGGGCTGCAACTCAATGGGACCCAACTACTCATTCTGTGCTCCCACCCTGCTTTTCCACACCAACTTCAGAAAAATTAGCTCAAACTTTTGCAGTCCTGTGTTTCTGAAGATGACCATTTCTAGGAAACCAGCACTAAGCATTACTTTTATTTGGTGTCCCTGGTCATTTTGCATTTGTGATTGGGAGGATGCAGTCTAATGCTGAGACATCCTTCCAGCTCGTTATTTCTACATGTTCCATTTATTCAGTGTGGAAAAAAAAATAATTTAAAAAGTTACTTACTTCCATGTAAGAAACAGAAAGTCCTTCTAGAATCACAGGATGCTGAGTCTCAGCTAGCCACTTACTTCCAAAACTTACATCTACCAACAAGCAGGTGACTGTCATATCCTTCATGCAGTTCCATATTTCACAATAGTCAACCCAATATCACAACCAGTCAATCAAATTAAAAGCTGCACATCTTGGTTTATGATGTATGAGCCGAAGCAAATCCCTTCAGCATGTCTAAACAGCACGAGCTGACAAGAGTGTCCCAGCAGCGGGGTCCCCTTTAAACAAGGGATTACAACAGCATCCACCACAGAGTCTGATTTACAAGATTACATTAATCCACCACCTGAACAGAAAAGTCTGCTTCCAGTCTGTGGTACCAACAACTATCACAGAAGTTGCATCGTACAGCTTCTCCCAAACCATTATCATGGGGACGTTTTGGAGCTAAGAACAAAAAGTCTATGAAGATGCAAAGCTGAAAACCTTCACTCCTGACTGGATTTGATCTATGCTAAAGATGCAAAGTCGGCTCAAGAGGTTAAAATTGGGGATTTACCTGATAATCTGATTGCAGATTGTTGGGGTTGCTCCACTTAACACTCTTCCCAATTACTCTGGGTACTCAGACACCGCTGTGCATCTCAACTTTATCACTGCCAATGTCAGCCTAATCACATGTGTTCCAGGCAAGGGCAGCTTCTTCAAAGATCACATCAATTCTGGACAAGTTAATCTGTTCTTTGAGGTCTCCAGATGGCTCTTGCCAAGAAAGTTCACTTCCAGCTCTGCAGCCGGCGAGCGCAGCGGCCCCAGCGCTCTGCAGAGCATTACAAAGGAACCAGATCAAAGTTGTGTCTTACAAAAAAATGAAATCTGAAGTTTGAAAAGCAACAGCAGCCTGTCACTTGTAGGCTTAAAGACGACTTCTGCATGCTCCAGCTATCAGGGAATTTATGATTACAGTCTGGCTTTTAAAAGCTGATGAAAAAAACGACGCCCTTTAGCACTCCTTGCCTTTGCAAATCTGTATCTTCTTCCTTGGGTATTCATCCTCCCACACCAGAGGAAGAAGGGAAATAAATAAAAATGTAACTAAAAGTACAGATAAGGGCTCTCCTTTTTTCTTCTAAGGCACTCAACTCCATTTTAGGACTACATGGAGATTATTTTATGGGAAGCTTCAGCAATTATCGTGAAGTATTAAAGCACAGTTACAAAAGCTAAATCCAAGATTTACCAGACTGAGTTTCCAGTTTCTAACTCCTTTGCATCTACCAAGGACATGCTACTTCTCAGGCAGGACTAATTTACAGAGGATGCATTAATTGCAACCAGTAATTAAGATCATAGGATACAGCAAGGTGGGGGAGAGGATCTAGTTGAAATACAGGAAATAAAATGTTTGCCTTAGGAGGCAAATAAGGACTAGATAGGCTAAATATTGTGGCTGTACTGCCCTATCACCACCCTAACCTTCTTAGGAAAGGCTTTCAGACAACAGGATGAAACCGCTGTGTTCCAAGGAAACGGCAGAACAAGTCCCTCAAGATTTCATCTGACTGTGCATCTCCAAACCAGCCCTCCCAGCTCCTCCTTCCCAATGGAGGGCGAGGCTGTGCTCACTCATCACCCCAATGTAATAAAGGATTTTGTCCTCTAGTTACAGATTTAAAATCAAAACTGCAAAAATCTGAGTGTGACAAACAATAAAAGCAAGTCCTTCCTGAAAACAATGCATGTCTTCCCTAGAATAAGACCACAAACCTAATTTATTTAATAGCTCAAAGCACAAGATAGTCATTAAAATGAAAAAGAAAAAAAAAGGGCAACACAATGTCTGCACAACAATTAACAGGACAATTGGATCATCTTCCTGAAATAAAGCAAATGTTGCAGAACATTCTGTTCCATATCTAACAATAACAGGTATCTACCTAGATTAATTTCAATATATTAGCCTGAGCTTATACCATAACATAGTAGTTTTGTTTGTTTTTTTAAATGATGACATGATTCATATGAATCCTTATCCGTTATGAAAGGCTGACAATATTAGGGACATGTTCTATAAAATATACATTTTTGGCTGCATTAATTGCAACTGAACAAGAGCCTCACTGCTTTAGTGCAGCCAGGCTGCATCAGCCATCCAAAAGCTGCTGTAGTGACTTCAGAAGCTACAAAAGAAAAGCAAACCCAGTGTGTGTGCATTTTGGATATCCAGGGTACACAGCTGCCACCCATGAGCCCCGCTCACCTCCATGTCCTGGCCTCTGCCAGACAACACATCACAGGAGAACTGTTTTTAATATTTTATTGGAAGGGACAGAATCAAGAATCAAGCTCGTGCAGGGATGTGCTGAACATCCAGGCATGTTAACCCTGAAACGAGTGGGACCTGAGTCCTCATCCCTGATTTCTTGACCCTCTAAATGTGCTGTCCCTGGGGCACCAGAATTGCTAGCACGGACACAGGTAGAGAGGGCTGATAATGCAGTCTCCTTTCCCCTGCTTTAACTGAGAGCTGGGGGAAATTCATCAAGAGGCTGATTGGCAAGAGCTCTCCACTCTGCTAACTGGCTTCTCAGACTGAAATGACATCTATGTTTAATACAAGTGATTTCATCTATATACATATATATGTGTGGTTAAGTGGATGAACACACAGAGCAGGCATTTCAGACAGCATTTGAGTGCCAGCTCCCTGCTCTCTGCTTTCCTTGGTGACTGTCCCAGGTAAATTGGGGCTGGTGGAGAGGGGAAACACTTTGCAAAGTGCTGTGGGGGTCTCTGCATGGGCCTCTCTGCTTTTAGCCCCACGGTTTCGCTTCCCTGGGAAGGCAGGCGGAGCAACCGGGAGACTTAAAGAAGGTCCAGAGGAAACAGCCCTTCCCAGAAGGGGCCACCATGTCACAGATGGAGTAACAGCAGTGAACCTCCCGACGCTTCAGAGCCCTCCGTGTCATGTCATGCCAAGGCAGCGAGCACCCGTCCGTGCCTGCAGCCCGGGCTCTGCTCCCTGCAGATGGAACGGGCAGCCCGGAGCGGCTCCCGGCATTCCAGCCGCGGCCCGGCTGTGCCGACACCCACGCACGGCACGGCGGCTCCCGGCCCAGAGCAACCCCCTCGCCCGCACCGAGAGGGCCTTCGTGGAACAAATTACTTCCAAATGCCTGGCTCTGAGGCACAGGGAAAGAGGGAAGCCCAGGTTTGTACCTGGGTCTGCTCACAACACAAAGAAGGCAGCAGCTCCACTTAAAAACACAACTGCCTGCAAACTATCAAATTAATCCCAGGATTTCAACAGCTTTTCTTCATTATTTTTTGTCTCAACCAAACCACAAATTTACTTAATGACTAAACCAGGCGAGCGAGTACTTTGTTTTCCAGACAGCAGGAACGTTTCTAACGGGATCCAGGTTTTCAGAACACACGCTTACCCGACGTCAGGCAAGGAGGGAGAGGTTCCATTGCTGAGATGTGTTTGATGCTTTTTTTAACTCCCCCAAACCTGCCAGCACCGTGGTTGGGGCATCTCTGAGCCCTGAGCCCGAGGAGAGGCACTGAGCGGGGTGAGGAGGAATACAATAAGAACACTGTGTTCCAGGAATGACTGAATAAAGGCAAGAGCATGCTTTTGGCCAGCAGGATTCAGCACTGTAACTCCGTCTGCCACTTTTCTTCTCTGTCTGAAGCAACGTTGTTTGTCCACGCTTCTCTGAAATGGAAAGTATTTCCTCTTGCCTGCTTGTTCCAAGGAAAGATCTGAGGAGGCCTGGTATAACCAGGCAGAACTGGGGATTCTCCAGTGACTTGACTCTTCTTTGCCAAAATTTCTGCTCAACCAGAAAGGGCTTACAAGAAAGAAATTACAAGCAGATTTCCCTGCAAGTTCAGTAACTTAAGACCAAGGTCTGTAGAATGAGTAAGTTTTTGGATGGAAACAAAGCATCCAGCTTTGGCCAATGACTCCAGATCATTCCCTGCCTTCCTACATACCTATAGAGCTTCTGGAGTGTTCAAAGAGGTACAACAGGGCAGGGACATCCACAGGTACATGGACCACGCTGGGGAATGGGAGCCACTGGAATCCAAGGGCTAAATAAGACCATGGGTGCTCAGCCCTTCCTTGGACCACCAAAGTTTTTCAGGATGGCATCGACCCCAGCACGGCAATCCGTTGCTGTATTGCTTTCAGGGATAAATTTCCCAATACTTCAATCACAACAGTGGTATTGCAGATGGCTGAAATGAAAGGGGAAGAGATGCAGCTCAGGGGGGGCTCTGTTTTACAAGGACTACTTGCAGCTTTGACATTAAACCGCCTGCCTGTACCACTGGGCCGTGTAACATAAGCTGAGCTGCACGATCACAGACTTGCTAGCCTCACTCGAATTCCCCTCAAAACAATGGTATGAAACTCAATACTCGTTACCAATTAATTGCCAACAAACTTGGAATTTTAATGAAATTACAAATTTGGATGGCAGAGGAAACCAGCTGAGGCAGTATTTTGAATGCCTATGAGGCACCTAACTCAGCACCTCAAAACCACTCGGCTTTGCTCATGAAGACCTTTGACAAAGCCCTACTAATGATGAGGTGGGCAGAATTAGCAGTAATCCTGCACAAAATAAAAGTCTTTATTTCACTGATTAAGGTCTGACTCACAAGGCACATGAAGAGAAGGGGTCTGCCTCCAAGCAGAGTTGCTCGCTGGTGTCTTAACTCCTACAGAAATGATCCAAGAAACTTCCCCCATTGAACAAGAACCTTTGAGGTGACTGAACTCTGACCTCAGCTGTTAACAAAACCAAAACCATGGAGGGCTGGCAAGACCTGGCAGAGATAAAGCTGAGAGTCAAGATTTAATAGTGCTCCCAGAGGGGAGATTCAGCTGATTAGAAGCATCCTAATCTTCTCTCTCGGTGTATATTAAAGGTCAAGAAGTGGGATCAGATATTGGCAGCACATGAAAAAACAACTCAGTCGAGCAAAAGACCTTCACAAAGACGTTTCATACCTTCACATTAAAAATTCCTGCAAAGTCTTATTTAACTTTACTTCCCTCTAGAGAACACATTCAAGTTTAAAGTCAAAAGACCATTAGATTGGGACAGAAAAGAAGTACCCCTGCTTCCAATCAGTACTTTATAATGAGGAAGAGTTCATAAGCATCAGCTGATTGCAACCATGACAGATAAGTAGGTCTCAGAAGCACAACACCACGAAACAGAGCTTCTCTAGCAGTGCTCTGGAGTCCCACAGGCTCCCCAAATGGGGTCATTAAAGGATACTTGTTGGATGTTAACAAATGGCAGGCTGTATCAACAACAACATACTGGCAAGCTGCAAAAAGCTTTTAAACTTGCTCTATTATTTATTGCTCAGCTCCAAAGAGATGTCAGCATCACAACAAAAGTATAAATCCTAACTCAGTCTCCTGGTCACTACTGGGAGCTCGTAATCTGACCTTCCCTTCACAGCTCAAGCCAACCTGGCCAGTATAATGCAGGGGCTGGGGCAAGAGGAGGGTAGACTATGTCATGTTGTCCTTCTGACAAGGTCTATTAGAGGTTGACAGCAATGACAAATCCTCAGAAGAACTGTAATAACAACCACCAGAAGGAATGTAAAACACAGAAACTGTGTTTAAGGGAGACAGATGCTGTTAAAAAGGGTATTTCCTTTTCTAGAGATACTTATTTTATTTCTTTTTTAAGAGTTTAGCAGACTAGCAGGAAACAACTTGCTGTTATCCCTGGAAAATAGGCATACAGTGGGAAGACAGTCTTGTGAAGCTGCTACAAACAGCCCTCCTTTTAAACAAAGATTAAAGTAACTTTTCCTTAGATGATGAGCGTGAAGTATTCTTTCACAGTCCTAGTTTTGGGACAGTCACCAAACCTTGCATCTCCAGCCAGACCTGGAAGCCAAACCATCAATCACTGCATCGAGGTCACACAAAGGCATATTTAAAAAGAAGAATGAAGTCAATGGACTCAGTTTCCCATTTCTCACGGCTTCTTTTACAAATGGATCTAAATTTGGTGTCTGACTGGCCATTCAAGAGCAAAGAATTTCAGAGCACTGAGAAAGATGGAGAACAGCATCCAAAGGGAGCCAGGGCAGGTGGGTCAGTGATTCCTGTTTACTGGGAATTCCTTGACTGTAACTCCAAGGTTGTGTGCTGGACATGCTCTACTGCTGAGGGTGACACATCTCCAAAGGCATTCTAAATAATCCAAGGTGCAAGAACCAGTTCACCTCATTGAAACATGTATTAAAATGTTGAGATAATCAGCTGAAGGAGGAAGAGAGGGGGAAAAATTAAAAATAAAAAGAGTTGCTCATAGGCAAATTTGCACAGGAGCTCACGGGGTCATTCCTGGGACACAGCAATACCAAAGCTAAACTCCAGACCTGGGGGGAGGTGAAACACCTTTAACTGTTTGGGAGGTTGATACTTGTGGTCCATCCCCTTATGAGGTTTGGCCACTGCTTGGGCAAATCCTGTGCTTGTTTTTCCTGGGGGCACTTCGCAGCAAGTGAAACTTGACTTCAAAAACTGTGCTGGGGTTTGTTGTTCTTTTTGCCTTCAAGATTTTTTCTGTTTTGGTTCTCATCCATTGGAACAGGCAGATATATGGGCTTTTACCTTTATTGCACAAATTCCAGAGCATCTTTTCATCTGGTATGCATTATTGTGGTATATATATGAAGTACCATGTCCACTCCAAGTGCTATAAAAGAACTGTTTGAAACCTTGTTCCATTCCTGTTTATCTTTATACAATTAAAACCAGTTGACAGCTCCACATAGGAAGAATAAGTGACAATGCAAGCAATGTGCATTTTGTTCTAAACAAATTAACCACTGTTCAGATAAAAGATGACTGTATTTGGTTTTTACCTCAGTTTCTTAAAGATACAAGGCCAGATGAGCAAACACTGTGTGTTCCATTGATGCCTTTTTAATCCCTCCAGAAATTCTGAGTACAAGGTGCCTGCTGACACCCAACCAAATTCAATATGGGAGGGAGGCCCCAGAGACACTGTGATAGTTAGTGAAAATGGGGAAGTGTGGAGCGACTCTGAATAACTGATCTCAGCAGAAAACCTGCATGGAAAGAAGATCTTACAATCACTTCAAATGCTCCAGCTCCAGCTGACAACTCTCCAGACACTGAATACAGCACAGGACCATTGCAAAAGCCACATTTTTGTAGTCCCAGAGGTGAGACCTGGTTTAGTTCTGCATTTTGGATGCCAGTGTGTGGGTCTACAATCACTCTCAGATGACATGATGTGTTGCTGACACCATTTTCTTCTTCTACAGGAGCAGAGCACTGGAGCTTGTCTGACCCACTGCCACATTGCAGTCATCCCACGTGCCATAACCAGAAATGAAATTCCACAGATGAAGGGAAAGGCTGTTTTCTGTGTATGGCCTGGAGCACAAGAGCTGTAAAACACTGGAGCCCATCTGTGTGACACAAACCCACCATCTGTTACTGAGTGCATATGGGCCACACCATACAGACAGAATTTCACTGACCAGGTAGGTACTACAGGAATGTATCATTGCTCTAGATGTTTTCTCCATAAGACAGCAGGAAAAAGCAATCTTTAAGTAGGAAAAAATGTATCTTCTGCTCAAAACATATCTCTTCCGCTCATGTATCTCATCTCCTCTCTGCAGAACTTCATCTGCTCAGGGCATAGGATAAATGGATTCATATCCTTATTTTTTCCCCTCTTTGTATTTTAACATCACCCAAATCTTGTGTTGAATGCAGCATTACTCGCTTTGCTGGAGATCCCTCTTGGCAATTTCCACAAGTGTATCTTGTATTTATTTGTGCTGTTGTTGTTCTGGAGGGAGGAAAAGCCATTATTCTCTAATGCACAAAAAGCCAACTGCAATGCTAAAATTGTCACAACTTTCTCAAGAGGTGGATGTTCAATGTGAAATGCTCTGGGCCTAATACTCTGTGTTTTTAAAGACTTCTGCCTTGATGCATGCTCAGCACATCAGCAAGTCTGATCTGGGTCTCAAGTACCAGACAGAAAGCTGAGGCACACACCATGACTCTCTCCTAGGGAGAAGAGCTGTCTTCCAGCATTGCTCTGGCAAAAGCCAGCACAGAAGTACCTCTGTTTTCCTGCTTGTATCTTCTGTCTCTCTACTACAGGGCCTTTCAATGACACAAGAAGCAATGCAGATGCCCTGTGCACTTTCCTTCCTACCTGCTCTGTTGGCTCCTCTGGCTCAAGCCACCCCACGGATGGAAAAAGCAAGAAGGCTGAAGTACAGGCAGTTTTGGCTACAGCACCCAAAAACTCTGGGAGGGATTGGAAAACCCCTTCCCAGTTCCAACACCCTGTACAGTTTATCTCTTGCTAGCTCCCAACACCACCTGCTCACTGCTGGAGGAACTCCTCCTCTTCACCTCCTCCCCATCACTGCACAAAAAGCCTTTTTTGTTTTTGGTGAGTTCCTTTTCTGGAGGCTGTGAGAAGAGAGCTGGCTCACCTAACAATGAGTGCTGAAGGCTCCATGATCAGCAGCAGCAGGAATTGCAGTTTCCTGTCTCTGAAGTTTTAGCCATGAGCACCATCACAGTAAATACACTTTTCGGATACTCTGACTGCCAAAATTTTAAACCATCTTCTATAGAGCTTGTGCCATTTCACAAGCTTATAATTCACTCATATTGAATAAATTCTCACATGGATGGCAAAACACATGTTCAAGCTGCCAGCATCCCTCCCACCTCCAGCAACCCACTTGCCAAACCCCTGCTTCAAAGTGGGAAAACTGGAAGGTTATCAATGTAAAGTAAATTGTAAGACTCTGACACAAACAAAACAACGTAATTTCCTCCCCCTCTGTTTTTACTAAAATTTGCCAAAATAATTGAGCCTGAGGCAGAATCTCAGCATGGAAGAACACCAAACAACACAGTCTGATAAAGATATGAGCAACTACAACAAAGTTCTATATAATGGGGAATGTTGGGCAACCATGACTACAGCCACTGCTGCCAGCTCTGCCTATAGCATAAATGAGCAATATTATAACATCCCCATTAATCCCCTCTCCAAAACTACGAGTGAGTCTGGAATATGACTCATAATATCCTTGGCACACATTTTGATCACAAAGTTGATGAAAGCACCCGTCCCTGAACCCATGTATGAAAACTGTAGATGAATTAATCACAACATGCAGGAGCTTGTGACACCAATGTCTGTCCGAGCCTGCACACCTGCAGCTGCAGCAGCAGGACTCCTGTGTGACATGATGTGACAGCAAAGTGACACTGCTGCCAACCTTTGCTGCCGGTAGTTTGTCACATTCAGGGAAGAGAGGACAGTATTTGCCAGTGGTTTTTATTCTAGCAGTGACCTTGCTGGGCTCTGTGACATCCACAGGGTGATGTAAAACTCACACTGTAAGGCAGTGAAGAGGCTGCTCTGTTGTGTGTGTGTGTTGTTAACACACAATGGCATCATCTCCTCGCTCGAGATGATTAACAGATATCTGTATATTCTGCAGATGCATTTGCAGCTTCTAGCAAATAATAAAGGAATTTATGAATTCCACTGTTGGTGCCATGGATTCTCCACGTGCAGGATCACTTTGTTCCTTTCCTGTGAGCAGCAGGGTGACTGCCTGGTGGGATTGCCTACCTCAGTCCAGGTGAGCAGTCAGAGTAATTTATCACACTGCTTTATCCAGAAGTAAGGAAGAGGACTTCCCCAAGCAGCTAACCTTTCCTGACACTAACCTTGCAAACCCTCCTTCTGCCTGCAGGCTGTATTATCTGGGAAAAGTTAGGGAACTTTGGAGCAAAGAAATATCTGCAAAATTCCTTGACTGGGGCTAACCCCAGGAGATGAGAAGGCCATGCATGTCTGCAAGAAGCTGCAGAACGCACTGGAACGTGCAAGAATTCCTCTTCTACTGTTGGAAATGCAGTTGCACTCAAAAAAAAAATGTTTTGGGGATTTTGTTTTCTGCTGCAAACAGAGGAGAAATAGGGCCACAACAGCTCTCAACAACTTGGGCTTCATTTTTGGGGAGAATGCCATTGCTGAGGAAGACTTGTGTCCTGCTGGTAGTTTAGGGCAAGTTCACAAAGTGACAAAACTCCAACCTTCAGTGAAAATGTGGTAAGAATCCAGGAGACTGAATATACCCCCAGAACTGTGCCTGCTCAGCTCCTCACCTTAGAAAGATGACATTTCTATCAGTCCTAAACAGGAACCAAGGACCATGATTCCATCAGCAGGAGAGGATGTGTTGGAGATCATCAGACCCTAGAAAATCTGATCCTGATCAACAACACTTTCCCAAGTGACAAGAACTAGCAGGGCAAGGTCACCTGTCTGGCTGAAATTCAGCCCAGGAGGGCTGGCTGAACATCAGTAAGAGAGAGGGCTCTTCAAACTTAAGTTTAAAACGTGTAGAACTTTCAGTTCTAGAGCAAGAAAAGATTTTGACCCAGTTTCAGATTTTAAGTCCATCTCCTAAACAAAAGCAGCTGAAGTTTAAATGAGCCAATTCTGCAGATCATTATGTTGCTATTACACAATTCCTTCTAATCCCTGAAGTGTGGAAGATGTGCCAACGCCAGCCCAGGCACATCTCTGTCATTTCAGCTGGACTTCCATCCTTTCCACTAGAGATTTTGTTCTGCTAAACCATTCTTGATGAATGCCAACACTAAAATCTCCCAAATATTTATTGCAATTTCTTTGGCCACACTATCACAAGTGCCTAAATTCCCCTTCTCAGTTGGAGAGCTATCTAGACCAGAGGTCTCCAAATCTTTCAGCCAAATAAATATCACAAAGGCTCACGAGTCCTATGAGTAGTAAGGGAGAGATTGTTTGTGCTACAAAAGGAACAAAAATGACCAGCCATCCCCTGCTGGCTATTCTCCTCCCCCAAGAACTTGGTCTAATCCCCTCTACCCTAGAGTCTTTAAAAAACAATGTGCCAAGGAAAGGGAGCAACTGCTCTGCATACTGATTCCCTGCAGCTTGGACATAGCTTGTGGAGGACCACTGCCAGACAACCACTGAGAGCAGCCCTCTCTGAGATGCTGTGCTAAGGAAGAGGTTGCTTTTCATCCCTCTGTCTTAGGGACTGCCCAAAGAAACTGTCAGGATGGCTGCAGCTCTCCTGGGATCATAAAACAGCAGAGCACTTCCCACATTGTCTTTGTGTCTCCAAAGCTCAGCAGGTAAAAGGGCCTTGGAGCCCACAGCCACTCTCTGTGACAGTCCAAGAAGCAACCTGGCCTCATCCAAGCATTCTGGGGAGAGGAGGATGCAGTCCAAGGAGAACACTCCTATTTCTCTTCCAGTGGCTGCTGACACAGCACTCTTTAGGTGAGGAGGTGCACTCACTCACTGATGAGCCACGCAGGGAGCAAGTGCCCGAGATGCCAGGGGAAAGGGGGGAGATGAGCCAGGAACACGGGCTTATGGCCACCCCTGTGTGCCCCAGTGTGCCAAGGCCAAACCTGGAAGCACTGCTATATGTAAAAGAAGCCACAGTTGAGAAGGTAACATTATAAACCTATAAAAATAAGGTTTTACTGCTGCTGACTAGCTGGGACATGCAGAACATATGTTGCAGGGAACATAGCATGATTTTATTAGCAAACACAAAGCCATTCATGCCGAGTGGCCCAAATGGGGTGGGTTGAATTAAGAGAACAATAGCAGTTCATCAGATGGCCCTTTCTTTCACATATGTGTTCAACTTACTGTGCTAGCAAATACTTAAAGCGACTTGGAAATACATTTTCATTCTAAGAGACTCATGTTATTAACACATTAGACTGAAATCAAGATAATTCAGAACGTAACCTATTCCTGATGCATTAAATGACTAAATGTAAACCATTAGCACTCAGGTAACCTCCTCATTTTGGACTCACTTTGCGACCAAGGGACTGTTTGCCTGATTTAGCCCAAGCCAGCACTTTGCAGCTCTCCTGAGACTGAATGGGATGGTTTTTCAGCAGTGAAGGCAGTGAGTGCTGCATCACTGCCCAAGTGTGTGGGTCACAGGAGAGCTGTGCAGCCCTCGAGTTGTCCAGGGGAAGATGTGCTCAGGCTCAGACCAATCTGAGAGGTAAAAACCCAGCCCGCTGCGTCAGAGGCTGATGCTAACCACATTTCCAATTTGATCATGGATTCCAGTTCCCCAAATAAGAAAACAATAGACACCAAAGAGGAAAAGTGGAAACTGCTGCCTGGGGAAGCTTGCCATGACATGCTGGCTGGAAGTGTGCTGGGACCAAATCCTGCTGTAGCCGGGTTGGGGCTGAGCACACCAAGGCAGCCCACAGGGAGGGCAAGGCTGGCTGCTGGCACTGCCTGCTGGCCCATCAGTATTTGTGCTGCTCACTCACCCCAGGGTGGGAGGGATGAGAAGGGCTGGGACAAGCCTGGAGATGGGCTTGGGAAGGACAAACTCCGGAAGTGACAGCAGGCTCTGGCTCTGGCTGTCCTGCGATGGGCTCTCCTACAGTGACAAGCATCTAAAGTTGCCTCAGTCTTGTTTTATGCCCATTTTTAAGACTTTTTGCAAAAAACGGAGGTAGGTAACTAGAGATACTGCTAGTTTAGGAACAACCTGCCTACTTAAGTTACAGATTTGCCACAGGACACCATACAAATGATAAGACAGTATGCCCTGGCTCAACTTTTGTCAAAGAATTCCTAATCTTCTCCAAGATTAGATTTTTGTTCTTCTTAACTGCCAGCTAGACTGCAGGGGGCCAGGCCCACAAACACAAATTAATTACATCAGCTGTAATTCACACCTCTGGATGTGTTTGTTAAGTGCTTTTTCATAAGGCAGTTGGGGGAAAAAATCTACTAGTGCATCACACTGAACTATAGATTTCTATTGTGGAAGGAGCACAATTAGGTTAGGGTTAGGGTTTATACCCCAACAGGTGAATTCAAGCAAACACAGATTATTTCAGTGCAAGACAGCGTCCATCAACTTGCAGAGTTCAACCAGAGAAGATCCTCCAAGATCTGCAACAACAGCAATAAAACAGCCATAAAGAGAGCTCAGCTCATCATCATCAGTGTGTAGCCCAGAATTCATTCCCTGTCACACACAAGGGCTCAGAGACACAGGAACTTCCCAGCCACTGCTGACAGATGTCCCTGCCCACCATCCAATCGCACCAAAGGAAAGCTGAAACATCACCAAGGAAGATGCTGTTCCTCAAGAGCTGGAAAATCCCCCACCCTAACACAAGTCCCAGCATTTCCCCTCTTCAGCTGAGTGAGCAGGGGCCTGCAAACACCAGCACTGTGCAAACAACACAGAAGTGTTTTGGCTGTGGCAACCTTTGCAGTATGACCTTGAGGCGAGGAACACAGGGCTGCTGGTGAGTCTGTGGAGAGCCAGCCTGGTGTCCCACTGCACCCAGAGGTGACAGACCTGTGTGTAGGGCAAGGTCAGGTAAGTCATTCCTACAGCCTAGCACCATGCAGGGACACAGGGAAAGCCATGGTCAATCTTACATTGGTGCAAGGGCAATGTAATTCCCCTATAATTCACCAGAATGAAACTGCAGAGTGGCTTGGTTTGCTCAGAGAAGAATTCCCCACTGCACAGGGTGATGGCTGAGCAAGGAGACCCAGCCATGCCCGAGTAGCCCAGGTTAGTCCTGCCTAACCCACACTGTGGCAACATCCAAAGGGAGAACTCCATGCTTCTTTCTTCTCCCCAGTTCCTTCCTGCTCCTCCATCCTGGGGACTACAGACAGAGAAAACCACCAACAGCCCAGTGATGGATGGGCAAAACTTTGATGAGTATCAGATGATCAGCACCCGGAGGCTGATGGGGAGATAGTGGCCCCAAGCTCATCCTGCTGGAATGGCACGTCAGAAATGCCCGTGGCTTTCTGCTTCCCAGCAAACAGGGTGGCAGGGGCAGGATGGGTAGGGGAGCACAAGTTTTAGGCATTTTTTTAGTTCAGTATTCCTACAGCAAACACATGCCACACAAGAACAACTTCCAATCCAATTAGAAAATGAAAAAACCAACCAAACATTAAGGACTAATTGCTTAAGATAAAAACACCTTATCTCCCAAATGATTTCCCTGACCTTCTGATGCATGGCAGTTCTCCTCTGAATAAAACCGTGAACTATTTACTCAGGGTGGGATTTTCATGAGGGCCTGTAGGTGTGTCAAGGCAAGGGCAGTAAGGAGAGGGAATTTTTTTTTTTTTTTTTTTTTTTTAAAGGCCAACAGCTACTGCTTGGAAAAGCTAGCAAAAAAATGTCCAGGCCCTCAGACTACCCTCTTGATCTACAAGAGAAGTCAGAAACTGAAAGTCAAACACAGGCTGAGAGCAAATGTTCCAAGTTAAATATGTTAATCATTTAGATAATTGGAGTGAAAATCCTGCTCAGTGCCCCTGAAAAGGCCAGGAGACATTAGCAAGGGGAGACACGGCAAAGCTGCAGAGAGGACAGCTGTCCTCCATGGGCATAACTGAGGTTATGTGGTGGTGAAGCATTAAGACATGTCAGAAAATAAATATTCTTTCTCAATTTGGCATTTTTACAATAAAGCAGAGAAGTGCAGCTTCCAGGCTTAACTTCAGAGGCATCTCCTGGGCCTCCATGAGAATCAGAGCTACTCCTTCCTGCTTATCCCCCAGAAATAAACAGTTTGCAACAGCCAGGTGGGTCCCCGTGCTCTGCTTCCTTCAGACCTTCCAAAAGCGAGCTGCTTTCGACAGAGGGGTTTGTTTGGGATGGCAAAGCCCTCCAGATGTGCAGGGATCCTGCAGACCAAGCCTGAACAAGAATGGTGAACACCTCTGCCAACAGACCCTGCCTGTGGACCACGGCAGCTACAACCACACCATGGTGCTGATGCAAACCCAAACTTCCTTTGCATAGCCTGGAAAGAATCCCAGCAATTTCAATGACAGGGCAGACTCCCTGCCTGCCATCTCCCGTGGATTTTCAGCACAGCTCCTTGAGGCTGCCAAATGCCAGCTCCATACATTGCACCAGTGAGTTATTCCAAACATTTTCAGCCGGTGTTGTGTGCTGAGGTAGAGCTGGGCGTGAAGAAAGCATTCATTGAGTTAACTCTGTTTTACTCGGCAAGTGGAACAAATTTCATCACCCCCTACAAGTCCATTCTGTTTTCTATTTATACCACAGCCATTTGGTGCAGGACTCAGGAGCAGCAGGAACAGGTGATGTAATGCACTGTACAAACAGCATTCTGTTCATACAGTGGGAAAATAAAGTGCATTCTCTTGGTTTCTTTGATCACACTTAAAACAATCAGATTAGAAGGCACAGATAACCCAATACATGCTGGAGATGAAAGGACTCTGGAGAAATAAATCACCCAAAGTTAGATATTAAGCAAGATTTCTCTCTCAACAATCAACTTATCTGCAGAGAGAAGAGGAATGACCATGTGGTTTCAAAATCCTGCCAGGCATTTTATTTATTTTTATAATACCATAAAGCTACTCCACCCACTTTTTCAGAATGAACGTTGCATTACACAACACATCAAAGGGACTTTATGGCCTAAATTAAGCAATAAAATAGTTGAGATTGTGCGTTATGCTGAAAATTGGCCTGCTCCTGGTGCCTGGGAGATGGGAGGTGAACACCACATGTTCAGAGCACCTGAAGAAAGCTTGGGGCAGTATGGCCTGAGGTACTGAAGTGTGTGGCACTTGCATTTAATAGCCCAAAGTGAAGTTTGAGGCTCTTGGTGCCTGTTGTAACCCTCTCTTGCTCAGGGGACAGTACCAACTCAAGGAATGGCATGGGACAGCACTGCAAGCATGAAGACCTGGGACATTGATAGGATATGGTCCTTCACATCCATAACCCTTAAGGTTTGGTTTATAGTCAAAGTTCTCTTGGAAGCTGTGGGCTTCATGGATGTGGTTCCTCATGTTTAACAGCAAGCCATGCCTTGAGAAAGGAGATGGGAAAACCCAAAGGAAAGGTGTTGGTGGGGCTGAAGCACAGCTGCACTTCTTACCATCTGGCTACTTCCTGCCTCTCCCACCTTGATCAAAATGACAAAAAAGATTGAAATAATTAAAGCCTCTCTTAAAACATTTTCTGGCTCATGTGCATTTTGAATTAAAAAATAACCAGAAGCCGGGATACATAAAAGTGATGTGTTTGTGCCAAGCATTTCTTTTCCAGGTCTGCTTCAATGCCGTTACAAAACAGGGGTGAGAAATGAGGATATCAAGAGAGGAGAAAGCTGGCAGATCCCATCACTCCACAGCAGAGAAGGGACTAGGCAGAGTTTCCATCAGAACAGCTTGGGAGGCACAAGAAAAGTCAACTTGCAAGGACACATGAGCTGGCAGGTCCCACACACCCCAGTGCGTGTGTGTCCTTCCCTTCTCGTTCCCAAAACAGGGTTTGAAAAAAAAAAGAAAAAGGGGGAAAAAAAAAAAGAGGTTTAATTAGTTTGGGCCCTATCATGATTTTCTGTGGCCTGACTCATAGCGTTTGATCTCCCAAGGCTGGCGAGAGGTGTTTGAGCCTGCCCTCAGAGCCCCTGGCGCTCCAGCCAAGCACCAACAATGACTAGACAGACTTGAGAGCCACTCCTTCCATCTATCAATAGAGTCACTGTTGGGCAAGCTGACTCACTGCTTTCCCTGAGAACTCTTCGGCACCGGATCACCATCAAAAGAGCAAAACTGAAATTAAATAATTCTGTGTTTGCAGACAGTTAATTTAGCAACAAGATGGATTTTATTTTAAGGTTTTGTTTTCAGGAGGTTTCTCCAAAGAAAGCTTGTGCTGCTGCTTTTGCATGGCAGAATTGGCCAGGAGCTCCTGAAGGACACACTCAAGTGGCTTTCACTTCTCAGTCATGCTCTAAAGGCACAGTGAGGAGGATACTGAAACCCACAGACTGCATGTAAGGAAAACACACATACACAAAAGCTCTGGGAACCCCAGGTAGAGAAGCAGAGCTGTTCATAAACAAGCCTGCCTTGGCAAAGCATCTCCCAGGACTGCAGTGGGCAATGAGAGGGCTTCTAATTTCCCTTTGTGTCTCTGCAACCCCTTACACAGAATGCAGAGCCCCAGCCTGGATGTGTCACTCTATGTTACGTCTCCCTGTGCCGCTCCCCAGCGCTGCACTGGGTCAACACAGCCAAGCCCAGGTGCAGATAAAGGAGAGGTGAACATACCTGGTCTGATGGTTCCATTCCTGCTGTAAAACACAAAATCCACCCGGAACGTCAAAGAATTTCCCAGTAAGTTCCCAGCCTCATTTAAGCTCAATTAAGTAATAACGTTTAATGTCCCCGCCAGGACAGATGCAGCTTGGGAAGATGACGACAACAAAAGCCTGAGCATGACTGTGCATGGCACAGACCCAGTGAGACAAGAGTTTAGACCTTGGTCATGTAACATATCCTCCAACCCCAGGTTATCCCAGGATCCAAGATGTTCCCACACATGCCCTCATCCTAGAGGAATGCTGCCACAGTTGGGTCAAGGGCAGCCAAGCAGCAATGGGACACAAGGACCAACTCCCCGAGCAGAGATGTCGGACTGGGATCAGACACGCCTTTAGTCTGCAGCAGACCAAAGTTCAGTACAACCCTACCCTCTACATCCAGGTACCATCACATACCAACAAGGATTGGGATTCTCTGTCTCTATCAGCTTCCTTCAGGCTGCTAAGCTTTAATTAACTGACTTCTCTAAGGTATTCATGAACATCAGCAAGCTCTGCAATGTCTTCTAATTAACTACATTTAAGAAATTAATTCTAAATCAGCCTATTCCTCCTGAAACTTCATGCAATATGACTGAATAAAGAGATGCCACTACCGTGCTAAGAAGACAGCAGCTCTCTGAAGACAGTTTTAGGAAAGTACAAGCCAGACTTCTGCACAACAATACATAAAGATGGTATTTAAGGTTTCCACGTTCTTTGAAGGCCTCCAGGATGATACAGGAGAGACCAGTCCCATAGCAAACAGGTCATCTGATGCAATTACAAGTTGTGGTGGAGTCCCCAAACTTATCTCAATCAGACACTCTTGATTTCCTGTTTGCGGCATTGACAAATAAAAAGCTCTACATTACAGGTAATTACACTTCACAGAGAACAACAATTAAGAAATAGCCAATTACATTTTACAAGGGCAGGATAATCAAAAGCTTCCTCAAATATCTAGAGTTGCAATAAGTACTTAGAAATGGCAACTCCCAACAAATTGCAGGTAATTTAGAGCAATTTACACAGATGACATATTTGCCTATCTGTGCTCAAAACCTGCAAACTTGGTTCTGAAAAATACTGCAGGAATTCCCGGAATGCAGCACTGCTGATTTCTAAAAATAGTTCATTACCTATTTCCACCTTCACTGGCCTCGAAGGTGAGATGTAGGACTCTGGTCACCACAGTGTAAAGGTAAATTAACTACCAGAACACATTTTAGCTCATTTAAAGAATGGCATGATCATAACATGCATACCAAGTCTAAAAAATAATCAAAAATATATATTCCTTTTATTTATGTTATTTGAAAAATATGCTTGATTTTAATAGCACATAACTTAATCTAAGCATTATAGTTTTTAAAGGAACTGTCATGTCCTCTATTTGTAACCCAGTACTGTGGCTTGCACACAGTCAAGGCAGGAGAATCAGGATCAAACAGCAAATTAAAAACCATTAAATGATGGAGAGGAAAGGAAACATATCTTTTTCATTTACAGCTTTTTAGACAGGAGATCTAAAAGCATCCCAAGAGGAACTGAGGAGGAGAGACAGATAAGGATGCAACCTAATGTAGATAGGTTGATATAGTACAGCGATTTCACCCCTCACTTTCAATGCATATTTTTTTGGGGAGGAGGGAATGGTTTTCCTTGCTCATGTGGGTTGTCGGTACTGGAGCTTTACCTCAGAGCAAAGATCTCGTATTGTATTTCAAGATTCTCTGCAGTGATGGCTCCCTGTCTCCTGGCCACCAATTCAGCTGCTACTGCCATTACTTAACCACAGGAGCATATGAATTTCTGCAGGGCTCGCTGCTGCATAAAAACTGTTGCAAGTCTCTCACCATTTCCTTGGCAGTCAATTAAGGACTAAAATCACAGAGAAAGGAAAGGAGCTTTGGAGGAGCAGAGTAGTCTAATCTCCAGTCTGAAGAGGGACTACTGTCTATACCAGGTAAGGTGACCACTGCTGATGTTCTTACTGGGAACATGAGTATTTTGAGAAATCTGGTGAGAGAGGAAAGACCATGATTAGCTGTGGCCAGATACTGAAACAGCCTTTTGTGATCTTGCATCATAGAGGCCATGGGAAGAGCAAGGAGGAAAGATTAACTCATGGAAAGCCATCAATGTGTTTTAAAGAGCCCGGGACAGGCAGCAGCCTGACACGAATATAAACCATAGCTGCAGTGTCAGCTGGAGAGGAGGCTTGGTGCAGAAGGGTCCCCTGTATCAAAGGGAGACCTCATGAACACCCCGTGAAGGCATGAAGGGGATGAGACCTTAATACAAAGTTTAGATCTGCAACACTGACAGGAGACCCTAAAAGAAGGAAAAAGTTATTCTCAAACTCTATCTCTACCATAACTGCATTGGTAACAATATGGTTAGAAAGAGATCCCTCAGCTGTTCTGCAGAACTGTTTTTCTTGTCCTCTGTGCCAAAGGCAGAGCAACCCAATATTCTACATCCTGTTCACACTCAGCCATTGCTCAGGACTCAATATACTCCTGTTTGACAAACCTGCCTGTTTTATTAAGTCAGTAACTACACTGGTTAGATGATTTCAGGTGCTTGCTCTTACAACCCCCATTTTGTCTACTTGGCATATCAACGTGCGTTCATTAAATTAAAAAAGAATAACTATTTTTAAAATTCAAATTTTAAAGGAAACATATTTTTCTTCCCTGCTAATTGCCTTCTGTGGCTTGGAAACATTTTTGTGGACAATAGGTGCTCCTGCCACTACTGTCCCACCTGCAACGAGGTTTGGCTCCAGTCCCACCCTCTTTCTTCAGCTCAAGCTTCTAGGATGATTTCAAAAGCTGAGAAGTGAGAGGATGATGCCACTCTGTACCACCCGAGGCAACATACTACACCCAAGTCCACAGCCCAAGATGGGCTATCTGGGAGGGTTTCTGACACTGCTGGTGCCAAGCCACAGGCAGCAATTAACAAAGGAAAAGAGTTGCTAGTAGCTTGACTGCTGGCAGTGTGGTTGATAGCTCTGGACAGAAGAACCTACATGAGGTGAGAAACACAGCAATCCATGTGGAGCTGACTCAGGGCGTCACCACGGGAAGACCAAAACCCAGGTGATGACCTTGCTGAGGCCAAGCAACTGCTGCCTCTCAAGTGTATCCTACTGCTGGGGAGGCAAATCCAGTGAGCCGCAGGATGCATCTATCCCTCTTAGCACGTGGAATAGCTGTGGGCAGGCACTGGAGGACTGCAGGGCCAGCACCCTCATTATAAAGCCAGTGGGATATCAGCTCATTCTCCAGGAACTCCAACAAGCACTGGAGCAGTCAGGTGGGGAGAGCCCAAGCCAGTAATATTTGGAAAGAATAATCAGGTCTTGAGGAAAGGGGCTCCAGCACCGCATCTAGAAATGAGAACAGACCAAGGTGGGCCCAGCTGACCTTTCTGCCTAGGCTGCTGCAGGAGATTAAAAGCCTCCTTGAGCTCTTGACTAAAGATGGAGCTGCTGGCAGCAGGCTCTGGCAGGAGAAGGGCTAGAACAAGCACTGGAGCCTCTGCCTTCCTCAAACTTGCTCATCTATGGCCAGCATGCACGCAGCATGATGGAGCAGTGGAGCTTGACTGGTGAAGTGTCCCAGGGACCAGGGGTTGCCCTGGTGATCTCTGGAGCAGAGACACAACTCGAGATGCCCATCGTGGAGACCCTTCCTCTCCTCTGCCAGCTCTGCTGCGGAGAAGCAGCGCCCGTGCCGCGCCTCTGGCTGGAGGAAACGCACCCTGAACCTGATGAAACTGCTTGAAAGGCGTTGGTTGCTCGGCAGTGCCACCCACTGCGGTGCCAGCTGCCCTCCCGGCCACGCGGGCACGCGCCCTGCCCTGGTGGATGTTATCTGGGCCGGTGAGCCGGGCACAGTGCTATTTTAGCACAAAAACAACAACAACAACAACAACAACCCCCAGCTGCTTTCGGTTCAGTGCAGCATACTTTCGACTTCTTGGCAATCACCGAGAGAGAAGCATGTGACAAACACCCCTCTACTCAATGGCACGGGGTGAAAATAAAAATACTCAGTTTTCCCCAGCTGGGCAGAAAACACCAGCACCTGCAATGACGCTATCAGAGGAAAAGCACCATGACTTCCAGCACCTCTAAAATGAGACTGGTGCAGCTGAGATGGATCATCCCAAGGAACTTCCCTCCCTTCTCCCCCAGACCCCTACAATTCACACAACAGATACTGCTGGAAGAATGTAGAAAGAGGAAAGTAGATGCAGCTTGGCTGTCATGGCTGTGGGCACACAAAGCTGCTCCCCCACCACCTAGTCCATCAGTGTGTTTGTGACATCCAGCCTTTGCCATCACCTAAACCTACAGACAACAAATCTACAACAAATATTAGAATGGTGTGAGCCTTGTCTTTCTGCCCATCCTAGTGCCAGCCACTGCTACAACAGATTCCACCTCACCAGTGAAAAGCCTGGAGACAGCAAGGCCAGCAGAGACAAAGGTGTGCTGGGTTTACCTCTGAAGGGATTTAGATCTGGAGCACTCAACATGGACAAACTGCTGAGACAGGCATTTACTCAGGTGTATAAACATCATGGGCAGCAAACGCCAGCCTTGCAAGAATTCTCGTCCAAAGCTTAAGAATAAATTCAACATGTTTTTAAATAATTATGGATGAATCACTTGAAAAAACTTCCTACATTTTATCTTCAGTTGCTGACACTGATCGTGCAGCTGTTTTGTTTATAATGTAATTACCCATTCCCACCTACTTGCACTCTCAGTGTGCAGCAGAGTACCTCAGGTAGTAGAAAACCTAAAGGCTGACAATTCTTTCTGGCCTTTAGAAGTGACAGAACAGTTAGAACAAAACTTAATTTATTTGAGGTGGAGGGCGGGGGGTAGGGAGGGGGGTAAAGAGAGGCCGCAAGTTAATTTCCCTTAGAAGCCCGATGGTCCCCACCCAGAAACCTGCACACAAAAGAATACTGCCTTTAAACTGGTAGGTTAGGTCTGAGACCAGAGCGAAGGTTTGTCAACCATGACATGCTCCAGCTTGTTTAACAGTCGACCGGAGGGTTGAAAAGTCTAATAAAACCAAAAGGCCTTCCATAACAAAGCTGCTGCCACTTAAGGAGAACATTCACACCCATTCAGCAGGGCTTTTTTCAAACGTGCAGAGGTTTTTGGAGCCTCCAAAGCGAGCAAAGAACACCAAAACAGAGCAGCTAGAAACTGAAGCTGGAAAAAACTGAACTGAGCAATAAGGAACACACTGGGAACACTGAGTAACTAACCACGGGAAGAGATAACAAAAATGCTGCATGACCTCCCTCCCATCACTTGGATGCCTTTCTAAAATAGACACTTCAGCCCAACCACGAATTATTGTGCAAGGATCACTGGGTGAAGCGGCATGACCTGTTATCTCCAGGATTACCAAAAGAAAGTTTTTCCCATGCCCATTTGGAAAGCTTCCCCTCTTAAGAGGAAGGTTTATAAGGATCAGTTTTGCAGAATCTGCCAGCCCTGGCTGGGGAAGGCCGGAAGCCAATGCTTGGGGGCAGTGGGATGTTGTACCTTCCTAAATTCTCCAGCTAGGTAATTTCCCCAGCCGGCAGCACTCAAACCCCCCGGGTCACAAACTTCACTGCATGTATCCAGAGGGGAAAATCAGCACGGGTGTTTTACAACGTGACAAACCCTTTGCTGTAGTGACACATCCACACATCCTTTGCTGCCCATTTCCATCTCGTTTTGCCAGCACTGGTCTGTCTTAAAAGTTCAAGGAGCCTTTTCAAAGTAGCTTTTCCCAAGAGAAGAAAGCCAAGTTCCACTGAATGTGCAGATGTTCAGAGACACGTGAAATCTCAGTATTTCCACAACAAAGAAGGCAGCTTTTCTGTCACTGCTTTTCCTGGCAGAGTCATGGACCAAGCAACAAAGGACTTGTGGTGATGGTCTTCCTTCAGCACTAGATGAGCAGGAGACACATACTGCACACCTGAGGCTGCCAGCCTACCCAACAGCTTCTGTCTGTGGCTTTGCTCAAGAAGGAACACTTTTCATTTCCTAAGAAATAAATGTTATGGCAGTCACATGGACTGAATTAAAAGTACAAAGACCAGACCTCTTAGCCAGAGACCCCAAATTTTATGAAAAAAATTAAAAAGTACATGCCCTTGGAAATCCAATCTGAGTAGGGCCGTAAGGAGAGTAAGAAGGTTCCAAGGTCATGTTTTACAATCTTTTGAAGCAGGAATGAAGCCGATGTCCGACGGAGACATTTCGTGCTGCCATCTGTACAGAGCTTCCCTTTCTCCAACACACTGCAAATGTTACAGTCCAAGAACTTGCTGTCTTTGCCCAGGCAGTCTTTATTTGTACACAATAAAGGCCTTGTGCAGGAGATCAAGGCTGTATTTCATCGATTTGACACGATGGTTAACCTGTGAACTTTGCCCCTGCTAATAGAATAATTTCTATTTGCTGATTCCTCTTTTGGGATCCTCGAGGGTAACAGTAGCTTCATCCCAGCTCTCATTTGCATGTCTAGTGCCAAATGGTTTTACAGCTCTTACTTCTGTGGAGCAGAGCCAGGACAAAGTTGATCAAATGCAGTAGCTACAGCTGGATCCTGAGTCCCCACACCTCCCTCCATGGATCCTACCTGTATTCCCTAGGAGCTCTCCAGTGACTTGGCTCTGATTCACACTTTGCATGTGAAACCTTGGAGAGGTGATAGAATCATGGAATGGTTTGGGTTGGAAAGAACCTTAAAGCTCATCTCGTTCCACCTCCTGCCATGGGCAGGGACACCTTCCACTATCCCAGGTTGCTCCGAGCCCTGTCCAACTTGGCCTTGGACACTTCCAGGGATGGGGCAGCCATAGCTTGTCTGCTCCTTGGCTATCCAAGCAATCAATCCCACAGAGGTCCCAAAGCAACAGCTTGGACCAGGCTGGCAGCAATGGCAGAACAAGGAAGCTCCTCTTCCAGATAAATCTCTCCCAGCCCAAGAGGCTGACTGCCAGACAAGAAAACAACCAAAATTTATGACCAAAAAGGGCAAATCGGTTAAACACCGAAGACATGGTTTTCCAGCAGACCTAACCCAACCTAAACATGGAGTACTGGAAAAAAGGCAACACCACCTGCCCAGTCATACTGCTCTTCTCATTCCAGCACCAGCGTGCCTCTAAACACATGCTGGAGATAAAGGACAAAAAACTGAACCTCCAGAAAAGAAGGAAAATGAAGATGGAGAGAGGGAGAGGACTGACTCTCCGGTCTACAACAGGACATGGAATACGTGGGGGTTGGAGGGATGAAGGATAAAACCCAGTAGTTTCTGGTCATTAGCTCTGGAGGTAGATCCAGGGACTAACATGAGGCTGTGCTGCTAACCAGTAGGTCTCACTCAGGTACTTCAAAGAGGTTTTTTTCCTCTAGCTATAGCTCTGCCTCCCTCCTCTGCTTATCATCAGAATGGATGAAAGCTCTTCATCTATTAGCTATTTAGATCAGATGAAGACCTTCAAAAAACTGATACTTTGAGGATAGGTTGTATCTTGGGAGCCAGGGACCAAGAAATTCCAGGTCTTACCACAAAAGTGTACTCTGGAGTCTTCAAAGCTAAAATCCAATTTCCATGTGGGTTTTATAGACTTCGGATAATCTGACTTAAAACTGCAATGGTTCTACTTAAATTCATTACTGGCTTACAACAGTGAGGGATCCAGACCAGGGCTGTGAGGAATGATAGTTTTGCTTTTACACACAAGAGCGACCTGCAACAATTTAATTTCTGAGTGTGACTTCAGGCAAAGCAGCTCACTCTGGTACACAGGAGGGGAACAAGATGTGTGTCTCCATAAGAGAGAGATGTTTCCTGAAGTTCCCTGAGCTGGGCATTCAGGGCTGCACCAGAGAAGGAAGGGGCAGCTTTGCACCTGATGAGTGGAGATGGATACTGCGGTCCCCCAGAGGAACTCAAACCTGAGCCATGTGTGTACTGCAAACAAGGAATAAAATGAGCCTTTTCACAAACCAATCGCCTCAAACCCAGCTGACTGCTGTGGGAATGTGTATTTCCAGGAGCATGACCTTTGCAGAGTCCTAAGTTGCACTTCCAAGTGAAGCAGGCATTAATTAACTAATTTATAGCATCAGGATAGATGGTGTCAGACATACTTTGTATTTGATAAGTTCAAAAGTATAGCTTTCATCTGGCATTGTTCCACTTCCAAATCATCTCTACCAACCCTGCAGCAGAGCTCCAACATCCCATTGCCGTGGAAGAGGTGGATAAAGTGGCACCAAGGACAATCAGCCTGACCCACGCTGGGGTGGCACAATAGAGGCTGTTCCACGCTGCCAGGCCAGGCTGAGCAAACCCCTGCTCTCAACCAAGTGTCACATCTTTTCAGAGAGATGCTCAGAATTATATTCACCAGCAATTTGACTTTTTAATCATTTCAATTACTGTGACTAAAACCCTTCAATCGGAACAAAACCAGGGAAAAATAACCCCTCTCCTTCTGAAGCAGCCTGCCTAGCTTAACAGACCATACCAAATTGTGAAGGTTTTTGCTTTTGTGGTCTTCACATATTTCATTTAATGCAGATAATTAACCTCAGTTTCTAATTTCAAATCCTCCACATAAGAAAGCAAAGTGACTGAATACATTCACTGACAGATGGAAAATTAAAATATTACTACAGCTTCTGCATGGCTCAAAAGACAGGGCCTCGCAAAAGATCTTTCTTCTTTTATTTGGCTGATTAACTGTAATTTGCTTAATGGATTTAAGGATGAGTCTAATAATCCAATGATATATCCAGGAACCGATTTAGGATATCAGCACCTCTGTTCTGATTTTTTTTTTAAACATAGCAATTTTCTGCATTACACACAGTCACTTCTGAAACCAGATTTTTCCACCAATTGTAATAAAACCAGGTCCATGATTTATTTTAAAGGGGTGGTGACTGCATGACTGGCCTTGCACCAGGCAGCCACAGTGCTGTAACTTCTTGAAGCACCTTCTGAAGCCCCAAATCTAGGGATGACCCAAGACCATAACGTGTTTCAGCAGCCACTGACCCAGCCCAGCAGACAGCCAGGACTTCTTGGGAAGGTGGGAAGTCAACAGCTGAAACCTAAAATGGGGCCAGCGTGTGTTCCCCCAGCACCCCCACACCACTCTCAGTCCCTTTTCCACCAAGAAAGTCTGCCCTAACAGGATTTCACAGCTGTCTCAATAGTTAATAAATCCAGAATCTAACAGACTATTAAAGGAAAACATCCAAGAGGCAGTAATTTTTAAAACATCCAATGGCAACTAATTATTCAAGGGATTAGTCCATTATAGTAACAACAAAGAAAGTCTTAAAACATAAAGGCAAGTTGAACGGCAGATCAAAACCAAGGTGTTCCCACCCTGTGGCCACCTCCTGGGTGCACTTCTCAGCATCCTGGCACTGGTTCAGCTCCCACTCAACCTTTTAACACCCCATTCTTTCTGAAACCAGGCAGAACTCAAACCAGTCTTCTCAAAATATAGAATTTCATGATCTGTGCCATCATTGTAAGCACACAACAAAACAGGACCATCACCAGGACTGGACCAGGCAGGCCACAGCTCTGTCTAAGCCAGCTACGAGGATCTCCAAGGACAGAGATTTCCCACCCCTCATGCTCCCAAGATCTTTTTCACTAAGTCCAACCTGAATCTTCCCAGGATCAAAAAGGAGGACGTAACTTCCCTCTTGGGCTTTTAAGAGAAAATATTCTGTAATCCAAATATAACTCAATCACAACAAAACAAGGCTTTGTGTGCTGGAGGAGGGGAGAAAACACTAGTCATTTATCAAATTAGAGTACTAAAAGCTTAACTACCTGTCTTTAAAAAGAAGCCAAAGCACTGATCTATAACCAAACACAAACACACCACTTCTTCATCTTGATTTGTGTGGAGGCAAAGCTATGGGCACAAAAGGTATTCTTCTTCAAATAAAATCTATTTTAAAACTTGGCAACGACTAGCATAAATACTTTACACTGCTAATGTAATGTAAGCATTTCCATCCAGAAGTTTCATCAGCTTAACAATATATTTTAAAAAGCTGGCGTTAACTTCTGTGCAAAAACACCATCAGTCTCTGTCCTGTATATCTTAAGAGTGCTTCAGCCACTAAATTACCACTTAGAGCTCTTAGCACCAGACCCCCTCCCTGCTGGATTCACTGATTTCTCTCAAGAACAATGCAGAACCCAAACTATTCTTCTGCAACTTATTTTCTTTAAAACTGGAAATAGCCACTGCTCTACAAGGATTCCAGAAAGAGTTGTCCTGATTACAAATGATACTGTGGGCCCAGCAATTTTAATTCAAGACAAGCATTCCCAACTTTACATATGGGTCTAACATTCAGTAGCTGATTTCTTCCTGCAAACAAGCTCCTATGAAGCTCCAACAGCCTAAGTCCAAGATGCATGTGCTGCCTCTCCAGCTAAAATAAGCATCAGTAAGAGGGCAACACATCCTTAAATTTTCTAAATATGACTTTTCCTGCACCAGTGTTTGATTTTGCATCCTCAGTTTTCCAACCGGTCAGTACAATTAACACCAATTCCTTCAACACCACACGGTCTTGAGTCAGAGGTGTGCAATTTAATATTTAATTATGAACGAAGCTGCCAACCTCAAAATTAGGGCTGCCAGCTAGACTTCAGCCAGCTCCTTCCTGATGCAGCCCCAGCTTCTGACCGCTGGACCGTTTATGCTCCCTAAGCCACAGAGAGATCCTGTGCTTTCCCTGAACCAGCCTCTACACATTAGTTTGTCATTGCATTGTCCCACACCAGAGGCTGTCACATCCCTCCAAAGCTTCTTCAGCTTTTCTCCACTTGCCTCCTCTGCACACCCCATGGTGAAGCGTTGGCTATGTGTTTTGGGGAGAGCTGCTCTCCCACGTGTCCGGAGAGGCTGCCAGTGCGTGGGCACAGGCACAAGGACTCTCCTGGTGATTCCTACCAGCCTAGAGAACCACATCACCCACCCTGTTCATTTGAACCACCAACACTTGTGAAATGTGGTGAGCTTAGTCAGCTCAGCACTGTGGAAATTAAAGCTTGAAGCCAACTTCTTTACAAAAACAAACAACCCCCTGTGTATAACAAATCCCAGGCTGAGAAATTTCTCCATCCGTGTCCAGCAGCTCCACCACCAACACTCCTCAAAATCCAACAACTGGAGACTTCACCCACCACCACATGTCCTCCAATCACCACCATCCGGGCTTCCTCTTCTATGCTATACACATCATGGAATGGGTCAAAACTCGAAACAATTGGCAGAACTAATGTAAGTCTCTCAGTTTGCCTGGTTTTCAGGAGAGATGACAGCAGAGCTGCTGGCAGGTAACACCATATGCTATTCTCACTTCCCACCAGAGAAGAAAGCAAAGGCAAGGCCTGTGAGAGTGCTGCTCTCCGATGCTTTAGGAATGGGATGGGAGCCCCTTCCCACACAGAGCTAAAGAGAGAGCACAAAAAACCCACCCCAGCAAAAGGCAGGAGCAAAGCACCAAGCACCACATTTCCAACTGTTTCAGGGGCTGTGCTTTCCTGGAGCGCTCGAAGAGCAGGCTGCAGGCGGTTGGTTCTCAGGCACAGGTTTAATTTCTGCTCTCCAGCTCCGAGGAACGCCGTCCCGGCGTGTCGGAAGAAGGTTAATGAACGATTTAGCCGCCCTCACAACCACGTTAGTGTCACTTTCGGAAGCTGCGAGTTAATGCCCGAGATCTTCGGGGGTTGCCCTCTTTGAAGTTCACTGATCCATAACCAATGTCCAATTAATTTGCAGGAGCCTAACGATAATGACTATTGGCCTTTTCCGACGCATACAAAAACACAGTGGGTAACAGCGATGCTTTTGGCTTCGGGGTATTCTCAAATCTGCCTGCACATTTGCACACCTTCAAAAATATCCAGCGCTAATAACGGGTTGTCTTCTGCCATTTGAGGAATTTTTTACATTTGTTCTCCTGAGAGCAGAGCTACTGCATCAAGATTTATGAACCTTCTGCTGAAAAAAAACCTGGAGCTGATTCAAGATGCTCATTTGCTAAGAGAGAAATACTTCTACTGCATTTGCTTAGATTCCTCTTTATTTAGGGTTTCCATGGAAGCCAAGGAATAGAAGTTAAATCTTGGGAAGATTAAACAGGCCCTGAGATATAATGCAAAACAGCTTATTTCAACATTCCCCAAAGAAGAGAAATGAGAAATTCTTCCACACATACGCCAAAAAAAAAAGAGGTTTGTGGAAATTTTCAAAATAAATTGGAACCCAGTTTTTCAAATGCTGCACACAGCCATTGCTTCCTGCTGCAAGCAGCTTCCCCAGCTTCCAGCACACTTCCTCAGGTGAGAGAGTAAATGAACAAGTCCCTAAAAACCAGCTTGTTCAAGACAGCTATTGCTATACAACATCCAGGAAGAAGGTTAATTCAACCATAAGGTCTTGCTCAAAGAGGAACAATCACCTCATAAATTAGTATCTGAGCACTCTTTAGAATTGAAAAATGCAGAGCTTATGCAGTTCAGCAGCATTTTCCATGGCAATGCCCTGGACACCACAAAAGCTGATGGACCAGCATTTAAAAAATAAAATAAATCCCTTATCTTCAGCTTCTCCAGGCTGAAAAGTGACTCCTCCTCTGGTGAGAAGGGCAAACATTTCCTTGCCTCCCTACCCAACAGGTCAGCAGAGTGTCAGTAGCCACAATGACAGGCTGTTGGACACTACAGATTAATAGCCACACATTTTCTCTGATCTCCATCCTCCAGGTAAAGATTTATTTCATGTTGTTCCAATCTCCTATGAAAATGCCCAGGACTGATGAACTTTACTTCAAAACACTTCTATTTCACAGCACATTTCTTAAATCATTTTACAACCTGGCACAGATATATTCAGATAATGGGTGAAGTGCACCTTTTTCTTGAAGCTGGAGGTAAACAGCTCAGTGTCACACACAGGATTTACTTACTACCTGGTCTGGTAAGGAAATTAAACACAGCTGACCCTCAAGTAAGTTATTTTCAACCTTAACACCATTATTGCTTAAATAAAAAGATACTTAAATCAGAGACTTTTCTAATCCTTCATTTATGGTGAGCACCCAACTGCTCAGGGAAATGCACTTCACGACACATCCAAGGTTTTTACTAATTCCATGGGAAAGTCTCAAGACACTGGGATATTTTTTTTCTGACTCCTGATTAAAGCAGCAGGAGCCCACATGAATTCCCTTTTTTCCCCCTCCCCAAGAGTTTCACATGCAACATCCCCTCCTCAAAATCTGTAAGAAAACAAGAATCAAACCCAGAACATTTTGCCAGCTGAAAGGCGCCGAGACCTTGCGTGGGGCAGGATGCGCTTCCAGCTGCCAGCCTAAAGGGACGGCTGAGGGAGATTAAACACAGAAATGCTTTTCATAAGGCAGGAGGCTTTGAAGAGGACAGTTCAGCTACTTCATTTCGTAATCTTCACAAAGCGTCAGATTTTAGCCTAAGCAGGTCTTAAAACAAGGAGATTTTATTTAAAAAAGGGGGAGAAAAAAAGTAGGAATGTGTTCTGGCTGGGTTCTGTTGATTCAGCAAGGGTTAGACACACATGCTTATTGATCCCAGAGAGCTCCCTGCTAAGTTAATTGTCTGGAATTTTAACTGAGCTCTCAGCAAGTTTCAAAATCCATGTTGGCTGGAACTGGGTGGGGGACCCAGAAAAAAACAGGCTGCAGAACTGTGCAAGTCCTACAGCTAAAAAACCTCTGCAATTACTTTCATGAAGGGAAGAGCTTCAGCAGGGCATGGATTTAACTGGATTTGGGGATTCTGACTCTGACACCGTTAGAATTCAGTGCTGGAAATCTCATATTCAAAGCAGCACCATTATCAAGGAGAACCATCAATGCTGCTTCACTCCTACCCACGTCACCAAGGTGAGGGTATCTATCTCCTGTGAGCACCCAGTCGTGTGGCTCATCACAATTTCTACAGAGGAAGTGTCACCACCAGCTGTACCTGCCCATGTTACAGTACCTGAACACTGACCTTCTGCTGGTGCAGGCTATGGCAAAACTGGCACTGTAGCTTGCCCAGCCACCGGCACATGCATGAGGGCTACCCATGGCTTTGCACTGCCCACCAAGCCCTACCTGCCTCCAGAACACCTCCAGCAGCAGTTCCTCCAGGTGAAGAACATGCTGCAGGGATGATTTGCCACTATCACACAGGAACAGCCAAAGACACCTTTAAAACAACTTGCGATTAGTTTCAAACAAAGCTTTGCACTCCATCAACCCACTCGGCAATGCCATCCTGTACCAATGTGGATGCTCCCCAGCACCCACGCTTTTCCAAGGTTTCCCATGTCCCCCATGCCCATGGCAGCTCCCTGACCCACTCCCCACCTACCTGAACTCCCTGCCCTCGCTGTAGCGCCGGGCCGAGGCGGCGCGCTGCGTGGCTGTCTCCAGAAGCAGCTTCTGCGTCAGCCTGCTGGAAGGCGCCGAGTCCCTGCTGGCCTCGGGCTCGGCCTCTTGGTCACACTTCCACTCCTCATCCTCATTCAGAGTTGGCAGATAACCAGGTAGCCCTTTACCTGTCCCAGACCCTGAGCTCGGATCGCTATAAATTTTTGGACTTTCCCCACCTGTCCTTGTGTATTCCAAATAAATATCCGACTTAAGGAACAAAGGGTAGGTATTGTCTTCTATCATGCACTGAATCTCTGTTTGGGCCTGGTCAAACATGTCAGGGTCAATCTGCAGTTTCATGACACAGTCTTTGATGAAGCTTTTTGTGGCCGGTTTGATCTGCCGGGACACAATGCCATTGTTGTCGAGGATGTATTTTTTGTAAATGGCTTTTGCCAGCTTGAGTCTTTTTTCCTCATTAGACACGCACGGCTCCAGCTTCCTGAAGCCACTGCAGGCAAACCAAAAGTCCAGCAGATCTGCACAGTCCTCCTGTTTCAGGAAAGTCCTGAAGAGGTTGATGCCATCTTGATCATCCAGCAAGGAGTGCAGTGACTCGGCCCACTTCAGGTAGGGTGGAGTTGGCGAAGCACTCCCCTCGGGCTCGTACCCCAAATCCAAATCGGAGCGCCTCGGCGTTGCCGTGGACGTCTCGTTTCTGACCACATCACTTTTACCGGAGTAGAAACCATGGCTAACTGGCCTTGGGTCTGTGGACACGAGCTCCCCCTCCTCACCAGGAACCGGTGGCCTTGGAGCATCTTCAGTGAAGCTTCCTCCGAGGTCCAAGGGGAAGCCTTTCCCCTGGATATTCATTTTTCTGGTCCTTGCTTGTGTGGGAACAGCGGGGGATGAGTGCCAATCTCAAATCACCAATATTTGTAGCTCCAAGGTGAACAAGTTTGTTTGGCTGAAACAGATGAGGAAAAAGTAAGCGAGTATCACTGGAAATAAACACTGTAAGACAACAAGCTCTGCACCTTTACTGTACTAACACCTCTTTTTCAGCAGGATCAATGGCTTGGTAACTTCTGACAGCACAGAATCAAGCTCAAACCAGGCAGAGGCTAAAAATGACAGTTACAGAATATCCCAAAATTTTACATCCAGAATTTGGCATCACTGATACAGCTGACCATGCTAAAACACCAGCCAATTTCCCAACACTGGTGGTTTATACATGACCCTGGCATGTGGCAGCCTACATCCAAGAGATCCATACCCAGGACCACAGGACACATGCCATCTTCTGCACTGCCACCAGCTCCTCTGCACTGCCTACCTGGACAGGACATATACCAGATCGTACTAAGGCAACATGTTTTTATCTGGCTGTGAATCTAGGAAATTCTTATCCTTAAACAGGAATTTAAGGCTTGTGAAAATTGTTATTAAAGAACATCCAGTTAGTCCTGAAAGCAGGGCTGCACCTTAATCAAACACAGGTGGCTTTCGTATGCTCAAGTGACATACCAGCGCCACATTCCTCACAAATCTCTGCGTTTCAGAAATACGCCTCGTCTAGCTCTAGGGGAATCCAGATGCATCGTTGACCCTAATATTTTGGGCATCTGGACTGCATTCTTGCTTCAGATGGGCATGTTAGTACAGGAGCTCAGTTCTAGCACTGTTTTTTGAAGGCAAGCCGTTGAGAAAAGGTTCATTTACGCTAACAAAATTGCATGCTATGAGCCTGGGAAAATTTCAGGTCATCAAAGGAAGATGAGAAAACCACCTTGACAAGGAAACCTGATCAAGTACGATGTTTTCAAAGAAGAGCAATGAGTCAATATGGAGGATGGAAGGTATGGGGAAGGCAGGGAAGGAAGAAAAGGGCAATCCCTGGGTTGCTACTTCTGCTGCTCAACAAATTAACCTCATCATTTAAAGCGAGTAGCAAAAGCCTTGTGTTACAGAACAGCCTCAGCCTCTAAGCCCCAAGTACTGCAGAGCACCAGCAGCCTCACAAATTACTCCTTGCACTGGATTAACTCAACTGCATGTAAAAACACAGCAGGAAAGACACATTTTAGCTCGCCCTCCCTCTCAAAGCAAACCCCACACCAACGAACATCTTTGGGATGCTTTATCATTTTCCCCCCATTTCCTGATCCTTGCCGAACCAAGAACCGCTGCCGATGCCGTGCCTGTCCTTACAGCCCACCTGTCCATCGTGAAACAACCCAGCGAGCCCAGGAGCGGCCAGCGAGGATGGCTGGGCCCCGCGAGGAGCGGGCAGGAGCCAGCGCCGCACTCACACCCGGCCCGAGCCCCCGGCCCGCAGCCCCTGCCCTGGCACCGCGGGACGGGGCTGGGCTTTGCCACTACGGGGCGGTTCTGGGTGGTTTTCACCCCGCTTCTGGAAGCGAGCGCAGGACTCGCCCCCCCGTTTGCGGTGCAGGTCCCCGGTGACCCCCGGCCGGGTGAAGGGGACCCCCGGGGCAGCGGCACCGCAGCCCCAAAGCCACGCCGGGCATTGTTGCGGCGGGGCGGCGCTGGCTCCTCGCCCCGGCCGGGGCAGCCCCGAGGAGCCCTCAGGAGGACACGCGAGGCGCCCGGCCGAGCCGCCCGCCCGGCTCCAGAGGGGACCCCCGGCCGCCCCGCGGGAGGCGCGGGGCCGGGTGGGCTCCGGGGNGCACGCGGGGCCCGGGGCGGCTGCGGGCCCCGCACCCGCTGCAGGGCCGGCCCGGGGAAGCACGGAGGTCCCGGCTCGGGGAGGCCTCGATTGCCGGGAGCCGCAGCACACTGTGAAGTGCACGGGCTGAGCTCCTCGGACAGCTCCGGCACATGGCCGAGGCTTCGGGCTCGGCTTCCCGCAGAGTCCTGGCTGGGTAGGCACCTCAGGGGCTGAGTGGCTCCAGGGCTTCGTCCGGCCCTGGATGAGGGGAGCCCGTGAGCATCCCGGGCAGAGACAGCCCCAGAGAAACTTCGCAGACCTCCAGGGTCTCGTCGAAGGGCTCTGCCCAGGAAGGGCATCAACCCGCAAACACCACCAGCCTCCACGGCTCTGTCCGTGTCGAACACCATGACACACCTGTTTTGTCCAGTTTGGACCACGCACCGTGGGCCTGGGGATGTAGGGGCACCGGCCCACCAGCCGCTCTTGCCTCCAACAACAACTGGAGCTGGTTTGGAACCTGCAATGTGTGTCCTGCTTCTCTGAGCTGGGCAACTGCCGCGGGGAGAAATCAGGGGCTGGCCAAGAGGTGGCACTGCATGGGCTGGAATGGGTCACAGCACGTGGAGACTCCCCAAATCGGGGATGTCTGCTTATGTGCAGCAGGGTGCACCAGCTCTGAGCCTGCAGTGATGGGGACACTGAAGGGAGAAGAAGTGAATTGCCAGATGCAGAGATCAAATGAGAGTAGTGTGACAAGGAAGTGCAAAAGCGTGTGTCCTCCCTGGAAAACAGTGATAGACTCTGAGCCCTAGACCCTAGATACCATTCTAAAAGCTGAACATGCAAACAAGCCACTACACAATCCTCTGAAAATCAGAAATAACTCAGAATAGTTTTCAGCAGGGACTGTTTCTGCTTTCTTATGTGATGATGCTGTCACAGTTGCCTGCCTCAGTGCATTTAGGGAACACTTTTGGAAATGTAACATTTTTTTCCAGCTCTGTGAAGCTCCCAAATATCTACTCTGGGCAGTGACACTCCCCATCCCACCCCAGCACAGAGCCTGGCAGGATGATGTGGCTCCTTGCAGTCTCTCATGATGCTCGGAGCTGATTTACACATAACAGTGCAATGCTGGTCTCAGGCGTAATAATAGAAAAGCTGATGTGGGATTCAGCTGGTAAAGAATTAAAGGATGGGAATATAATTAATGCAATCAGCCTAGTTTCCAGAAAATAGCTCTTGTCAAACTCTGATGTCATCCTTTGAAGAGATTACAAGTTTGGCTGATAAAGGTTATGGCATAGAAATAATAGACCTGGGCTCTGTTCAGGCATGTGACTTAATCCATATACTATTCTGATTAAAAATTAGCACAATACAACATCAAGAGGGACACCTTAAAGGGGCTGGGAGCTGGCAAACCGACAGCCATCAATGGGGAATCCCTGCAGAATGGGAGCGCTCTCAGTGGGTGTCCAGGCTTGGATGGGAAGCCCAGTGCTATTCAGTATTTCCATCAATGGTCTAGAAATAGATTAAAAAGCCCTGCTGAGAAAAATGCCGGGGTGAGGGAAATGAGAGGGGCAGGAGACACGGACGAGGTCAAGACAGCTGTAGAAAACTTCACAAGCCGAGTCCCTGGCGAATAAAACGTGCTTGAATGCGAGCAGCTGTGAAAGGGTCTGTCCACTGAACACAGGGCCCTTCTGCTGGAAACCCGGGATCTGGCAAGGACACGTGGAGGGAGTTCAGGAGGCAGGAGGGATAATGTGGGAGCGGCAGGGGGGATGTCCAGCTGTGACAGGACTGGGTGCTACAGCAGGAGGGTTCCAGCATCTGTGTTTTGGAAAGGATGCTGAGGAATAGAGAGAAGGTGGAGGAGAGTTAAAAGTGAGCCCTGCTTTGCAGGGGAGTAGCTGAGGCCTGCAGCCTCCCCAGCAAGTTTAAAGGAGCCCCAGAGGTGCCTCCAGTATAGCACTTCAGCCACTTCAAGGGTGAGAGACAATCAGGTGTTAGAGAGCTTTTCACCTCTCAGAGGAAGGCCCAGCAAGATTCATGGCTTGAACTGAGTTCGTTTGAGTGACAAGAGCAAGATTTCTCTGTGGCAAGGGAGAACCTGAGGGGGTGGGCAATGAGTTTGGGTGCAGCAGGATGCAGGTGGTTGAAGTGCTGGGGTTTGACATGCCCTCCCTCATGCTGCCATCCTTCCCTGACCTTCCTTACTGCTCCTCGGGTTGGGCTGCACCTGGGGAGGTGGGAGAAGTGCTGGAGGCTCATCTTGCTCCCACCAGCTCCTGGCATATTCCCCCAGCTCAGGGGACACAGCCCAGAGTGAGGACCAGCCTCCATCCCACCCCAAAGGCACACAGAGAGGCAGGGGACCTCCAGAGCAGCTGGCATGTCCCTTCCAGCAGTGCAGGATCACTCTCAGGGAAAGCAGAGCCACCCCTGCCCTGCTCCAGCAAAGGCAGCCAGGCAGCTGCCCCTTCCTAGGCCACAAGAAGCAAATTCCACAGGTCAATGCCAAGCCCTCACAGTGCCTCATTATTTTCTGGTCCTCTAGCAGGGATGCTTGGGGCTGAGAGAGCCATGGGCTCCCTCTGGAGCCCCTTCCCTGCCTTTTACCCCTCAGGTGGCTTATGATGAGGAGGCTTATCCCTGCACTCTACCAGGGGCCAAAATAACCTCCAGATTTATCTGAGGACATAAAACAGGTGATAAACCACACTGAGCATTCCTGGCTGTGTGCTGGAGGAATCAGACTGCAAGGTCTTTGAGGCCAGTGAACCAAACTTGATTATTTTTCCCTCTTCATCAGCTGACCATGAAGCTCTGCCTTTCACCCCAAATATCACCCTTACACCAAAACTGCCACCACTGAGATGGCAGTGGTGTTTTGTGCACCCCTGGTGTCACCCTGCCACTGAGGCTGGCCCCATGTGAACCTGGGGTGCTGGACACTTCCCAGCTCCCAATGCACACATTCCTTTCTGCCTGGCAAAAACAAACAGCAAACACTGGAGAAAAGGAACTGCTCTCAGCCTTTGGTCTGAAGAGTCTGTGCTGCATGCAGGCAGCACTGGTGCAGTGCAACTCCAGAGCCTCCTTGCAGAGGGATGTGTTCTGTAGCAACCTCCCCTCCTGCCAAAGTAGCTTGGGACCCACCGGCTCTCCAACATCCCATCTGCAGAGCCTGAAACCGCTTGGATCAGCTTCAGCACTGACTAGAGTCCTCTCAAATGAATTCTCCTCTTTGTAGCGGCTCGGTGGGTCTGCCCGGTGCCGAGGGGTGATGCCTGGTGGGCTGTCAGCATGCAGCGCTCCCTTCCAGCGGCAGGGATGTGCGTGGGTGGGAGCAGGCGTCCCTCTGGCGCTGGCGGATTCGGGAGGGAGTGCACTAGATGGTGCTGTTCAACCTTTGGCTGCCATTTAAAAGGCTCCTGCAAGGTCATCAGCGATGCCGAAATTCGGTGGTTTTATTCAAAAAGCTTTTTGGAACTAGGGGATAAATAGAAATACTCTGAAATATGAGGTCTTACACTGATCACTGACAGAAGCACAGGGCATGTGCTGCCTCCCACCTCGGGCCTGCAGCACCCTCAGTGCTGAGGCAGGACCTGGGATTTGACTACATGAGCAATGATGGCTGAAGAAAATAATGATTTAAAGAAGAAAATCATCCCAAGAAAATAATGTCCTGAGGTGCAAGAGGCATCTGACAGCTCTCTCTTGGACCACAGGCAAGATGATCCTTACAGAATAGGAGGAAGAAAATGTATTAGCATTCTAGATAAAAGTATTGGTGTTGTGGCACCAGGAACACAGAGCATCCCAAAGAGCCTGGCTGGGATGAGGCACCAACAGCCCAGTAACACGGCCACTGAGGGGACAAGCAAGCAGAGCCACAGGATATGGCTGGCAGGAGAACAAAGCAGAGAAGTGGCCGTGGATGGGGCTGGATGAGAGCGCCTGCCTCACTGGGAGGGAGGGAGGGATGGAGCAGATCTCAGTGTGGGCAGTGAGGATGCCAGGGCTGGGGGCAAGAGTGGAAGTGAGTTATGCTGATTTCAACCACCACAGCATCCCTTCTTGCAGGGTCTAAAGATGCCTGTCCACCCTGGCCATGCCAGCCTGCCAAAGCATCCATGGAGCTGCGGGTGCAGGTCCCACAGGCAGCCTGGGTGTGCCTCCTTCTTTGGATTCCCCAGCTCAAGGAGGCAAACACATTGCTTCTAATGCTGGGTAAAAAGGATGAAGCACTGTTTGGACACCAAGTTTATGCCTTTTCACTCAGATCCTGCTCTTTCATAAAAGGTGGAGCCTGTTCCAGGCAGTGAGAAGGTTATAGGGCTTGGCTGCTCTGGGCATTCAGATCCTTCCCCTCCAGAAGAATCATCCCAGTTTCCCTATTCACTCCTGTTCCCACATGGGTGCTTGCTTGCAAATCCCCTTTTTATGCTGGGGAACAGGCCTGGAAGTGAATGGATGGGGCAAAAGCTTTACTGCTAACATCAAAAATAACAAAAACTGTAGCCAGGCTGACCTTCTTCCAGGAATGTAGGGGGAGAAGGGCCTGGACCAGCTAAGGCAGATGTCTGAACTGGGTTTTGCAGCTGCCAGTGTTTGCCCATGGTGGTGCAGATGCCCAAATGTGAGATGGAAGCCCCAGTACATAACCCTGAGCCCCTGCAGTGTCCCAGCACCCTGGCCTGTTCTCCCAGGGGTTTGCTCTGCCTTCATCTCCAGGTGTTCCTCATTGTGCCTGCCCTGGCATCAGCCTCTTTCCCCCAGCTCTGCTTTGCCCTTCCCACTGGATTACAGAGCCCCCAAACCTGATGTTTCCCAAAAAAAAGATTACAGACAAGCTCA
>VYZP01016228.1:937-20780 GCA_013400635.1 Hypocryptadius cinnamomeus | reverse complement strand
TTTTTTCTTTGTTTATTTTCTGCCTCAAATTTAATACTCATTCAAGCCAATTGGAATCACTAGCCTGGTAGAAAAAAATAATCTGACAAAATCAATTGTAAAGTAGGGCTGTTGAGCTGAATTCATTCCTGGAGTCAGTGCCACATTCAGTACAAAAGGGTGAAATGAGAGGGTTGGGAGCAAAGACAGACACAGGGAAAACAAGGGACAACAATCCTTTCTGTGCCCACAGCTGTTTGCAGAGCTGCATTTCTTTCCTACTCCTTCTATTACTTCCTCCTACCTGGTCCAGCTAATAATGTATGCCCTTATATGTCCATGTTTCAGTCTCTGTCTAAAGGAGAAAGCAGGAAGTTAGATATCTTCTTACTTGAAGGCTGGTATTCTCTGTATTGTGATAATAAAATATGCTTTTCAACACCTTTGGACATTCTCTCGTGGTAAACAGATGTGCCACTAGATTTCATGGATAAGTAAAATGGGTTGGAGTTAAGTTATGGAACTGTTTGCATGAAATTTCACAAACTGCTTTGGACTTTCATTTGTACAAAAAGAAATGGGTTTTGCAGAAATAAAGAATAATTGAAATAATATATTTTACAATTTATTAGGAATATTATTTTAACAATATTATTAAATATTTAACAGTATTTAACAATATTATTATAACATGAAAAATGCCTTTATCCAGAGCACAAATTGTTAGATGCCTTGTTAAAAAGGAAAAAAAAAAACAACCCAGTGCTGCTAATCTCCAAATAGTGACTTCTATGTCTAACTCTCCTGTGACTTAACAAAAACGTAAAAAAATGACCAATCCTATCTCATATCATGCAGAACCACATGCTGGAGCCAGGGTGTGAAGTCTCTGAAAGGTGACCACTCAGTGTTTTGAGTCTGTTGAACGGGAACACCGGCAGATCTGCATTTAATGATTTTGTTCTTAAATGTGAGTATGTGATTTTATAGCCCATAACTGGCTACAGGTTGGTGGGACCTTTGAAATAGTTTTTGTATGTTGGAATGTAGCACCACACAGACTACTGCTCTGCATCCTTTCACTGGCTTTCCAGTACAGACCCAAAAGGAATTCAAATTGCTTATGCACTGTTAGATGTGTGGGCTTCTTATTATATATGTCACAGTGCCATGACTCAGTAGCCTGTTTCCTGTATAAAGCAAACAGAGCAAGGAAAGCTGTGCAGGCTTTGGGAATTCTGTCAAACTGAATGCAAAGTACTCCTTGAAATGAGTGCCTGTTTTAACTGGATATTTCAAAGTTGTGATGGATGATTTTTGACCTGAAGTAAATGAAGACAAGTTATTAAAGTGTTAAAGTTCTTAAAGTTGTTCTTAAAGTGAGAAGTGCATCTCACAAGCTGGTCAGACAAAACAGCAAAGTAAATGAGAAAACTTTTCTGAAAATCAAAATATGTTCAAAGATGTCCAAATACTCAGGGTGGGGTGGAATAATATGGGGTGTGTTGCTTGGTTTGTTTGATCATGTGTTTTTTTGGTTTGTTGGTTTTTGGGGTTTGTTTGTTTGTTTGTTTTCCATTTTCATGGGTTCCCCAAATCTCAAAGGAGGTATACCAAGATCACATCTCTGGCAGAGCAGATACATAAGCTTTCCCCAAAATAATGTACCTTGTTGAATATTGAGTGCTCCATTTATGGGTAGGAGGAAACATTTTGGGGTACCACCTACAGGTAGGTCAAAAACATAGAAGAGGGAATAATTTTCCACATCCAGAAGTTGAATAAAAAACAATAAGGAAGAAGCTAGGCAGGTGAGGAATAACATAAAGTATTAATGGTCATGTTGGAGGTCAAGGAGAGGAAGAAGACAAAAACTTAACTTGTGAAGTTAAGAGAGTGGCAAGATTTATAGTAAGATTTTCAGAATCTGACCCTATTACATATAATTTCAAAGGTATTAAAGCCATTAAGGTCCAGCAATGGAATCTTGTTTTTATTTCTTGCTCACTTTTGATGATATTTGTATTAAATAAAGCAAATAAAAAAGAACCTTTCAAAATCCTCGGTGAGAATTTTGAATAGAAATTTGAGGCACTTCCAAAATGCTTATTCAGTAGAAATGAAGTTCTGAAAAATATTTTGGAGTCCTACACTAGTTGTGAAAATTGTACACTTGATTTACAGTTCTATTTTTTAATAAAATGTTTGTCAAACTTTTTTTTTTTTGTATTGCAGCATAAAATGTAGTCATTTAGTAATTAAAATATTGTACACATTTGGAGTTCCAGTAGTCAAAACAGTGAAAAAGTTTCTAAGTCTCTAGCTGTAAAGAATATGAAATATGGAATTTAATGGAAGATTTGTGCAACAGCACAAAATCAGTAACTTTATAAACATAACGTTCTTTTAGCAGAATGTTCAACTATAATTACACAGAAAAATATACGTTTTTGAGTTTCAAAAAACCAATTTTGTTATGAAAGCTAGTTTCAATCTATGCTTTCACGTTGTGCAGAATAAGATAATTCATATCAATAAAATGCCTCTGTTCTCAAAGTCAACAGTTAATTTTAATGTACCAATGCAGAGATATAGCGAGAGTATACATCAAAGTTTATATGTAAACACTCTTTCTAAGCACATAATAAATGTTTATTAAAGATATGCTTTGAGATATGTTTCTTATTTAAATCATATGGTATTTACTTTGTTCAGTTCTTAAGACACTTGTGTCTATCTCCTAGAAATTCTTACTAAGTCAGAAACTTGGTGAGTTTGATTGTGAGTGCAAGCTGTTGTCTTCTGTCACTGCTTCTCCAAGATTGTATCTTGATTTTGAAAGTAGCCTTCATATTGTCTGCAACTACTAGTTGCTTGGCATCTCTTTGGAACTTAATATTGTTTAGCTTATTTTAAAATTAGAAGTGGCCCTTTCTTTCCTGTGTTTTATTTGTTGGACTATTCTTTTCCTGCTGATACTTCTTTGGTGTTTATAGTAAATAGAAAGGTAAGTGAGACTGATTTTGGTGATAGAGGAAGTTACAATTAACATGCTTGTCTTTTGTTGATTTGTAAATGCTATGTACTTGTACATATCCAGCATTCTTTGATTCTTTATGGATGTGACTTTAGAAATTAGTATTATTAAAGGCATTTGTTATTGCTATTTTTTATGTGTGGAGCATGAAATTATTAATTTATGCCGGAAAAAAAGATGATCTTCACAAATTAACTCTTTGTGTGTGTGTGTGTGTGTGCAGGATTATACATGACTTCGTAAAAAAATTTTCTTCTTATCCAGACAAAAGTTGATGGAACTATTAATAAAAAAGAAGTCATTTTAATTCTTTATTTAAAGTCAAATTCACTTTTGCATATTGTGTAAATGAAAGCTTCTACTAAGAAAAATATGACAAACGTGGAAGGGTTTTTATTAAGGTCAGACTTTTGTGAAATGAGCTGCTTTAACAGTACATATGTTGGGAGGGACGGGGGAAGAAGAGAACAAAGGCAAAAAAAGCTGTACTTTTAAAGGATGATTAGTCTTTTGCTTCAGAACCTGAGAACTAGTTCTGTCAGTGAAGACAATTTTCTAATTTTTCTTAGAAGCTAGAAAAGTATTTTTTCATGCATCCACTTAGGAAAGGAAGAGTTCATAAAAATGTTGTAAATTAAGTAGTACATACGTGATATGTAATGGCAGTGCTGAGAATATTTGACTAGAGACAGTCTTTTCCTAGATTTTGGTAGGGTGAATATGAGGAAGATAGAGAACAAAGGAAAAATGAGACGTGGGAGGAGAGATTAAGGAAAAAAAAGAAAACAGTGTATTTTATCAGTTTTCATGAGGAATAACCTGAAAATGAATAAAATTATAGCTCAAATTTTTTTATTTTTTTTTTTTACATTGCTGCCTTTGGGAAGAATACCCAACATTATTAGTAATTAATTCTGCTGTTATCTTTTGAAGGTCAAGTGAAATTGTACTTCTGGATATAGACTACAAACCAGGCATGTTATCTGTGCAATTAGAAGAAACACACTCCACTAAAGAGAGTGAAAACTATTCCAATTTACTCGGAGGGAAGAATATATGTCTTCATTTTATTACATTTCCAAGTGTAACAGTATTAAATTCTAGTTTTATACCTCACTTAGCTCTGCAAAGACACATTATAAGACTTAAGAAAACAAAGATTAGAAAATGGGAACATGATTTTCAGAGTTTTTTTGCAAGTAGATTCAGCTGTTCGTAGTTTTTTCTTTTCACATATTTATAAAATGCCATGTAGTAATCTCAGATGAATGTTCAGTACAGGGACAGGAAATTGGTAACTGAAATAATTTGTCTCTAAGAAAAAGATAAATTCCAAATAGTGTGTCGTAATATCTAATGCATTTAATTTCTGTAAATTATTCAACAGGGACTCAGGGTGTTTTTTTCCTTTCCTTTGTCATCCTCTCTGCACCACTCCTTCCCATCTCCCCCTCCCACACTTCTAGGTATATTGTATGGAAATTACATGTTTTCATCATTTTAAATCTTAGGGTTTTAAATTCACCTCTCAGACCTAATTAAGTTCATCCTGTTTCTTTCAAAGGTGCTGAGCTGTGTCTCTCAGAGAAGGGGCTCAGCAGTGTTCAGCCCTTCTGCAAATAACATACTGGAAATGTAGGCGCTTTTATTTTAGATAGTTAAATATTGATTCAGAAGGCTCATCTTAAGCCTTTTCATTTGGAAATATACCTTTTGATGGGCTTCTTAATTTCTAAATTCTGCACTTTTATAGCTTGAGTGGGCCACTGGTGGGACTAAACTGGTGGGACAAGTGGTCAAGTGGATGTGATTAAGGAACTGCTGGCTGATATGCTTGAGATGCTGATTCTTTTCATATTTGAGTAGTAAAAATTGAAGTTCTGCTACCAAAACATCAGCCTTTCCTTAGGTATATGCCAACGTTGTAGCATTTAAATTACTATAATTTCAACTTATTAATATAAGAACATTTGATATTTCACAACAAAAATTCTTGAATTATTTCATCAAATATAAAGAAAGTGCTTCAGTTTGTGGAAAGGATATTTTAAAAAATTTGATACACAATTTGTTTGTATTGGGAGTTTCTCAAGGTTAAAAATAACTTGGGATCAGAATCGGTGTGAGTAAAGAGCACTCATACTAGCTAGTTCTTGTTGATGTGACTTGGCTTTATACAGTGCTGTTGTATTAAATGATTTGGACTATACGAGGGTATAGAATTATATACCTGGTGGGTCCATGTACACACGTCCCTGTCTTGCCTTTCCTGCTTCCCCCTCAGCAGTGATGCTGCGCCCAGACCCCTCCCTGAGCCCATGGTGAGCTGTCCTGCCTGGGAGCTTTGCCTGTGCCCTTCAGCTCCAGCTGCCATCACACAGGGTTTAAATGGCACGGATAGTCCATGCTGACCCAGCAGATCTGCAGGGTATTTGTGCAACTTGCAGAGGTCCAGAAAAGAGGCCATGCATCTTATACATCTGTGGGATTTAGGTTGGTGCATAAACTTCGAGCAGAGGCCGATTTTTCATGTTAGTGCAAGAAATCAGGCTCTGTCATATGGAGACAAATATTTCTGTAACTCTTGGCTCTTTCTTAGCTCAGTCTATGAGTCTTCTGAAATAAGAATTGCAAAACTGTAATATGTTACTGTAATATTTGATGTATGATAGTCTGTAGTGGAGGATAATTTCCTCTTCTCATTCATTCATCATTTGAAAAAAACTAAACAAACAAAGAAAAACCCCAAACACAGCAAAACCCCACCAAAATTAATCTGAAGTTTATAATAAATGAAATGCATAAATGGAATAATAAAACCAGGACATACGATTATTTTTAATAATATTCTAAAAACTCTGGTATTAATGTTGCACCAGAAGAAACTGTTACAGTAGTAGGCTGTATTGTAAATATTTTTGTTCTCATTGATATATTTGATATAAATTAAGCCATAACTTACATTAATTTACATTGCAATTCAGTTGTCCATAACAATAGACAATAATTTATATTACAGTAGAGAGTAAATTATATTACAATTTTTCTGATTGCTGATGTATTGAATTGATTTTTTGTTGCTTGTTTCCCTGAAAAAAGTCCAATAATCATATGGAACGATATAAGAATATGGAAGGTATTGGTTTTAACCTCTGTTGTTTGTAGCTTTGGTGTTGTTTTTTTATCTGAGTTGATGTACCCATGCATAGCTAATTACATCTTATGTTAGTACATGTTAGCATTTTTATTGTCTCTGTTTCTTTCTTGTAAATCCTACTGTGACTTAACTGTCAATTTTGATTTCAAAGACCAACTTTAGATTAAAGCCACAATTTAGCATTTGAAAATTATTTTGGAAACTTTGTGGCAAATTGAGTAAAAATGACTTCTAGAAATCCTCTTTGCAAAGGAGAGGACAAACAGTTGTGTTTGCCATAACTGTGCAAATAAATGACCCTTTCAGCTGCCCAACATGCAAAATAATCTAGTTCCGTTTTTAAAAAAACCAAAACCAAACAATCAAAAATGCACACAAAAACTTGCCGAACAAACACAAGAAACCTCCCCAAATACACCCCCAAGAAAACTGCTAAGCAATATAAAGCCTAACTGGCAGTTATTTTGGGACTTGCCAAGGATGTGCTACTGATTTCAAGCATTTGGATGCATGTGTCTCTTTAGGTTTCATTTGTTTGTTTTTGTTTTGGGGGTTTTTTTCTTTCTTTTCTTTTTTTTTTCCCTTCATGCTTTATATGGAATATTCTATCCTTTATTTGAAAGGTGAATTAACTTCTGGTTTGGTATGGTATGAACTGAAGCTCTGAAAATCACATGGGAAGCCTTAAACGGAAAGGCTTAGTCTGTACTATGAAGATTCTCACGTCCTTATGTTGTCTCTTGTTTAAAATAGTTTCGTTTATAATTGAATCATTATCATCATCAAGCACATCCCATTTCCAATTTCATTCTGGGCTTAGTGCTAACAAAGGGTTAAGAGTTTAGAAATGGACCTAAAATGTTGAACAGGGATGCTGATACTAGAAGAGGAAAATTTGTTCTGGCATGAAAAGTATCTTCAAGATTCATTTTATCTAGCAGAAATTTCTTCCTCTGCCATTCCTAATAGTTGGGAGGTTTAGGAGAGTGTCTGCTAAGAGAGAAGGGGGAACATATATGAGAAAGGGCCCCCTCTCTAAACTCTTAAGCAGCAGATGGGACTTTCTGGAAATACTTAGATCATACCAATAAATAAAGACTAGCACATGGCCCTAAGAAACAATGTTTTTGCATATATGGTAAAAAAATAATAATCTAGTCTCAGAGTCACAGCTGCAGTGGCACAATGACTCACAGTCTCTGAAGTGTGGGATACTCCCTTTATAAAATGGAGTGGAATGAACTGCTGTTCAGATGCAAAATCTCCTCTAAGACCCACAACTGAGCTTTGAACAGAAATGTTTTGACTTGTCAGCAAAAAGTGGCTTACTTCAGAAGTAGAAAGGGAGCAGGATGAAAAAGCATACGAGTAAGATATGAATATAAAGTGAGTTCTCCCCCTCCTCCCAAATCCTTAAGCAAGAAATTGACATTCCTGTTTTCGTGGTTTGATCCCCTTCTTATTCACCCCTCTGTATTAAAAGAATAATATTTAAAAAGTCGTTATTTAGATGTATTTTAATGACCTTCTTCCTTGGGGCATTGTTCATGTTCAGTCTCTTCAAGCACACACGCTATAGAAAAAAAAGCTATTTTCTCTTCTTGATAAAGATTTTTTAAGCAGACAATAAAATTACTACAGTTTAACCTGGTTTTTATACATAGATATTTTTCTGTAGGACTACAGCATTTGAGAAAATAAAAATTTTAATTAGAATTGCTAGTGTTTACCAGCAGTAGCATTGTAACTTGATGGTTCTGCACTATAAACAAGGTTTATAGAGAAGGAACATGCAGTTTTTGGACTGGTATAATTGTAAAAAAGGGTCTGCTGCTGAATGTGCAAATCCTTCTTTAAGTCACTTTTTACTAGTGCTTTAATCCTTGTTCCTTTATGCCTACTTATTCTTTAAAGTGTAGCTGTTAGTTAATAATGCCAATATATCATACTCGGCTGCTCACCAAGCTGCTGTGCATGAAGTCCAAGCAACTTAACAGGACATCTGCTTCCAGGGGTGCAGGCGTGGCAGCCAAGGGGAACCCACGCACAACCCACCCTGCTGTAGCAGTGGTCCCTGCCTGGGGTGTTGCACAAAATCAAGTGGTTTTTTCCACGATTTAGACTGGATGGAAGTAAATGGAGTCCTGTGTCTCTCTCTTTATTTTTTAGAGGTTTGGATGAGGAAAAAGAAAAAAGAAAAAAGCAGCTACTTCTATTTGCAACCGTGCAAATAATATGGCACAATTTATGTTACGAAACTCTAAGTGAGAGAGAGATTTACAAGTCCAAAGAGGATCCCTGTGTGGCTCTAGATATCCCTGGCGGAAGGAAATAGAAAGAAAAGCTTCCTGGAGGAGCCTGTAGAAAAGATTGTCTGTATAAAAAGATTTGCGGTGTCAGCCAGCGGGAGGGCCTGTGGAAGCCAGAGCCATGGCACTTGTTGAGGTGGACCTTTTGGTGGGCTGTACATTGTGATGTTGGCTGTGCTATGCCAAATGTAATCCTTAAACATTGCTGTATTAGTGTAATAATGTGCCTCAAGTATAGCAGACTGCAAAGCTGTGTCAGTCTGGGCACTCACTCACTCCTGCTTTCTGATCACCTCTGTGGAGTGGAGCAGCCAGTATTTCTGATGTCCTATTTGTTATAGGCCCATGCACTTGGAAATGAAAACTGGGAGGAACTTTACATTATCTGGTGCCACACGCATTCGTATAGAAATATAAAGCTCAGCTCCCAACTGGAGCCCTTTTTCCATTGCATTTAAGTGCCGAACAAAGCAATTCAGAACAAAACTGATCCTACTCCTATCTATAAAAGGAACTGTGTTCACATATGATATGTTCAAATGCCTCCCTCAACAGTGACACCTGTAGGCTTCCATTGCTGTGGCCCTCTACTTGGGTTTTGTAGAAAGCTTCAGAACTCCCATATTGAAATTATCGTTGCTATGATCTGAAACAATAGTTGCATAGTAACTTTCAGAGGAAAATGGATAGTGGTACTTGGTGCTTCAAAACAAAAATCCTGGTAATCTGTGCCTGTGTATTAGGAAGCTCAAGTCTGTGCTAAATGTGTGAGACTGTAAAAAGGGCGTGGTTTGAAATTTTACTTTTCAAGTAACAACAGACTATATAAATTAATGCCTTTAATTTTAGCTGAAATGTGCCAGGGAGAGTCTTTTAATATTTAGTGCGATCTTCTATCCATTTGGGAGAACACAATTTTTTAAGAATTAATTCTTCAAAGATATCCCACAGTTGTGGACATATTTCTGTTTGACTCCGTGCCAAATGAAGGAAAGGAAAAAATTTGACAAAGTACAAAGTAACATCCCAAAACACAAAGACAACCAATACAGCTAAAGATAGGTTTTATGGGAAAAATATATCCGTATGCAAATAAATTATAGCAAATAATGGCACAGTCATGAAATTGCATACACATACAGAGCCTTCCTTACATAGTGCATGTTTCTGTGCCTTTGCTGAAAATTCAAGGCTTGTTGTAGGTACTGCTTTAGTAGTGTAATTTTCATTCAGATGCTAGCAAAATTGAAAGAATCTCTAAACTATTTTAAAAGGAAAAGTAATGCTGTATTTAGCAATCCAAAACACAGACATAAAAAATCCCCCAAACAACAACTCTACGGAGAACGTGACATAAATCTACAGGAGTCACAAAGATGTCATAAGGGTTCAGATTTACACTTTTGGTGAACTCGAGACTCTGCTGCTTCTTATAAAGAAAAATGTTTCTAGAAGTGGAGCAATGTTACTTTTCTTAATAATGATACATTAGGAACGTTATTACCGTATCTTTCTTATGAGACAGAATACTGTTTTCTCAATTCCAAAGTATTCAGAACGTGTTAGAAATGTGTGTGTATATAAAAATGTATTTTAAAAAACTATAGACCTAATTTAAAAGTCCTGTTTTCAAAACTGAAAGACTGTGTAACTCTGAGTTTAAGTACTTTGGCCAAGTAGTAATGTTGCTTCTACACAGAATTTCTCTCTTGTACCAAGAGTAAAACTCTTGTTTTACTCTGTGCAACATAAAGTCTGCTACTGGCCAGCACATAATTTCAGGATTTTAGTGTGTTAGGTGCCTATACTTGTAGCCCTGGTGCAGCTGCTATGGATGTGTTTAAGCTTTTTAGAAGCTCATAGACATAGAAAAACAAGAAGTCACAAAACTAGATGCTATAAAACAACACAGAAAGAAGCACTCATGTTTTCAGTTTCTTAAACCAAATCTTGATCAAATATTTAGTAAGGTGAACTGTGTCACAGGCAAATACTGTGCGGGCATCTTGTTTTAATTCTGGTCTGCACTCACTAGCTCTGCAGGCTTGCATTTGATCTCTGAGCCAAGATAAAGCTCACAATGAGAACCAAACAGGGGCAAATAAATAGAAATGTCTGCTTTGGTAAAGGGTGTAAAACAGAAGTATTCCACTAGGTCCAACAGTATGTGCCACCAGGCAGTGTTATTCTCACGGCCACGTTTTGAGACAGCATCCTCAGACAGGAGTGACAAACTGTGGCAGCGGAGCAGACGGGGCTGCTGAACTCCAGGGAAAGTTGAGAAAGGAGGCTGCGGGTGCTCGGGGGAGGCACGGCTGCCCAGGGCACCACAGTCACTGCTGTGCTGCAAGTGTAGCTTCGCTTGTACTCTGGTTTAGGTTACCATGGCAGGCAAGGACGAGCATAAAATGAATGGATTTTCATTACCCTTTCCCAAGTGCTACTTTTATGTGCCTTACCCGTCTGAGTCTGGGGGTTTTATGTGACACTTCTGTAAAAATGTTTTTCTTAATTAATAATCCCTAAGAAACTGGTCATTATCAGCAGTTTATGAGTACTTTGAAACTTAGAGAGAATAATTTCCTCAAAAAGATGAGGGTTTGGGAGACGGTGGTTTTTTTTAATAGTTTCCAAATCTTTGTTTGTAAGAGCTAGATTTGGACACCACTAGAACATTTGTTCAGGATAATCTGTGGCTTCAGACTGCTTTCCATCACTGAGGAAACATGAGAGACTAAGTTCTTCGAACTCTAACCTTCCCCTTGTGTCCCTGTCTGAAAGGATGAGGGAACACATTTCAGAGTACAGTCGTTTAAATATTTAGTAGTGACTTTACTGCTTACTGCTCTTCATTTCAAAGGGGTTAGCCCCAGAAATAAGCACAGCTGCTGCATACTCAGGAGTAAGTGCATTCAGGATGGCGCCTTAACACAGCATTTGTACCGGACTTGTATGGTATTAACAATTTTAGGTGCTGAACCTGCAAACACTTACGTGTTTCGGTGACTTTACTCTTGAGAACAGTCTAGCAGTACTCACATGAGTGTGATTATGGACACCAGTAAGTGCTCACAAGATCCTGGCATTAGTTTTCAAAGGGATTGTAAACTCTATAGACCATTGCAGAAATATATATGCTGCAGTGACCTGTGAAATTGTGACATATATATTCAGCTATATGAAGTAAAGGATGCATTCCTTGTACTCAGTTCTGTGAATGCTTAAATGAATGAGTAGATTTACTCATGCAAGTAAACCAAAGCAAATGTAAGAAATTATACAGGATTGCTTACAAGAGTAAAGCTGGACACGCGTTTATGTGTTTGTAGGTCTGTCCTGCACACTTTAGTGTTAAAATATGTGGTTTTATTCCATGTGTGGAATCACAAATGCAGTGCTCTGGATTCAAATACCATAACAAAAATAAACTGACATGTTTGCAGAGTGAAACAGAATCAACCAAAAATCTCTGCTGAAAAGGTGTCTGGTAACTGCAGTGAAGGTGAATAAAAAATTATAGAAAAATTAGGAATTTTAATTTTGTTTTTAGATTTTAAAAAAATAAATGTGTATAAAATGTGTAAACATTAAATTATGTCACTGAACCAAAAAATGGCCCAATGACATTATTAGTTCCTGCTTCTTTTTCTTCCCTGTCTTCTGTTGCATTTGGGTGAAATACCTCAAAACATTACTTAAAAATGGTAATATGTTGTGTAGTTATCCTTTCATTAGGAAATAATCAGCATTTCATGTTTCTGAGCTCTTAAAGATAAGAAAAATCAAGAAAAGGCAGTATCTCTGTGTTCTTTAGTATATAGGACAGATAATATAGAAGGCAACAAAACAAAGAGGTCTTTAAGGTTGTTCTCTAATAGAAGTAAGAGAGACAATTCCATTGAAACAGCTTAAATATTTTTGTTGTGTTTTAAAAAGCGTTCTTGTGAGTTTGTCCCATTGTTAGAGGGCACAGAATGGATATACCATGTCTGTGTTCAGATGTAAACTAGGCTTTTGCTTTGCAGAGCCACCTGAACTTAAAATATCAATGTCTGAGTACTGAGTAATTCATTCTACTCTTTAAGAAAGTTGTGCTAACATATTAAGCATTTAAATATCAAGGATGTGTTTTTGAGCTATTATTGGAGAGTTACTTGGGGACTGCTGTTGTGATTTGTAGTTGCTATGGAAACTTTTTAATACCAGCAGTTTGGGAACAAGAAATTGGAAGTAATTTTTGCATTCCTAAATCCAGTTTCCTAATAATAAAAGGGACAATTGTGGATTATCAGATTGGTGCCAAAGCTTTCCACAATATCTTAAGTTTATTAATCTACAGAAACAGGAGAGAAAAAATTATACTTATAAGCTTTTACAAAGAAATAGCAAGAAATAATGATAACAACGTTTTCGTCTTTTGGAAGCTAATCAATTCAAACCCCAGGATTTTAGTATATTCTCACAAAAATACATAGCTGATCAAAAAGTGGGTTTTGTTAGAAACCCCAAACAAATTATTTTAATAAAAAGGTGAGATAATTATGACTAAAGCCCACTAATTATTACATGAAACAAATATGCTTTTAAAGTTTATCTTCTTTCTTCACTTTATGTAATCTTGTTACAATAAAAACCATTTATCAATATGATGAAGATTTTATACTCATTTGAGAGCCTGATGACAGGGGTCTTTTATTTGTGGATTTTATGCAATAGCATACCTAGAAAGATTGAAAAATGCCAAAACAGTTTTGAGAACAAAAACACTTGAGCTGTCTAATATTTTTTTTAATATTGGAAGGTAAACTAAACCCACTGCAAAGCAATAATGATTTTAATTTGTTTGCAAAATTATTTTAAAAATGGTGTTTTCTTGTAAAGTGTTTAATTGATTCTTATGCATTAATGTTTTTGTTGTTAATTTCTAGTGATATTACCAAACAGAATTTGAATGAAAGCTTTTTTTAATTTAAATTTGAAAAATTGTCTCCCAATGTGATTTTATTACTGAAATTGTTGTTTTCATGTTTATCCAATTTGGTAAAAGTTTGATTTATTCCTAGTAAAGCAACTTAATTTTGGCACACAAAGTCTAACTACCCTAAAAGTTTTTATGGCATTGCTACTCCTCTCTTTGAAATGAATGGCTTTCTTAAGAGTCATAATTGGAATTTTTAAAAAGTGACATCAGAAATAAAACATTGGCAAATGTAACCTGCATAGATACTAAAAATTTTCTTAGCGTATTTAATTTTAATAATATATTTTTGTTTCAAGCTAGTTTAAATTTTACCTGGAGGCTTTGTGTTTGAGTAGGTACCTAATATTTTATAAAACTAATGTTCAAAGTTACCATAGCACAAAAATTTGAATTTAAATATCGATTAGATCTCTTCATTTTGCTTTCCTGCTTGTGAACTTGTCAATTGATTTCCACAGGGATATGAAAAATAGGTTTTAGACAGAGATAATCCACTATAATCCCAAAACAGAAATCAGAGGACAAAATGGTCACAGCAATAAATTATTCTTTTAAACATTCTTGTTACCTTGATTCCTCCAAAATTTTCCAAATCCCCTGATTAAGGTCACAGGAAATATGAACCTCAACAAAAACTTAAAATAAGGAGGTTGATAATACATTTTTTAAAATTATAGATTATTTAAAATAAGATTATTTAATTATATTAATTACCATTTATTCTTTTAAATTGCTAGTCATATTTATAGTAATGGCATTTTTTACTATATCTCCATTACGTGGAAATTCTGTTTTCATTGATTAGATAAAGCTTTACAACATTGCATAAAGTTCAAAGTTGGCTCCAGTCATTTCACATCAATCTATACAAAAACATGTGTTCTCATAGACAGATGGGCACAGACCAACTTCTGTGAATGGAGTCCTGTACTTGGAATTTTAAGGTGGGGGAGGCTGAACTTCATGGAAGTGTTTTTGTGATTTTCCCCTCCCTCCTTACTTCTGTTAGCCTAGAGTTAGAAAAATTAATCTTTATGCACGATGCATATTCTGTCTTCCATGGCCGACATTTGTTTGTAAAATAAACTGGTTTGCACCAATTACCTTCTGTTTAAGGAAGTCGATATTGTACACACATCATGCTCCAATATGACCACAGAGATGCAAATGAGATTTTAGGAAAGAAGAGTAAAGATTTAGGAACAGGAAGTTGGTATAGTAAATACAGGCATTTTTGCAGTTGCCCTAAATATGCACATTAGCAATGATGGTAGGACTCATGTTTAAAAGGTTTGCAATATAATTTCTTGCTAGTAATCAATATATTTGGTAGAGGGAATTTGTAATTTTTGATATAGCATAGATGCTTTATAGACTAATAACAATTTGTAGTGCATATAAACTATCATCCAGAAAAATTCCTGTTAAATTACAGGCATAAGTTACAAGTAGAAATTTCTGTTCAATAATATTACTTCAAGAAATTAGAATATTGTACAGTTAGAACATTTCACTGTGCACTAATTTAAGACACATAGTGAATCATGCAGCACACAAAATTTGGAATGTGGATTTTACAAGTATTTTAACTTTAGCTTTATTTTGGTGTAACTATTCAAATACTGTTAAAGCATGCACAAAACTGGCTATGACAGAGAATATTTTGCTAGAGGATGTGTGAATTGCAAGGATTCTGGCTGAATGGAGGATTCAAAATCAATACGTTCTTGGAAGGGAGGTAAATTTGAGCCAAGCTGACCTCTCTTTGCAGCTAATGTACAAGCTAGGAATTATTAGTGTTCACTCAGAGAAAAGTTTTAATGCAAGCGGAAAATACTTATTTTAGAGCAAACATGGAAAATTGAAGGACTAGAGTACCTATTTGATTAAATGCAAAAACGAGACTGCACGTAGGATTTTGTTGTGCTGTGATAGAACTTATTTTACCAGTCACTTTCATAACCTTTAAACAGCCTTAAATAGTACATATGAAAAACACATTCATAACAGATTCCCCATAGGGAATTTTCTTTGGTTTAAGAAAATTTTATTAAAGATTGGCATTGCAAATAACATTTTTCATAACTATATGTAGACCTGTTAAAATTTTTATTAAAACTGGAGTTTGGCCTGTTCTTTTTCATCATTCTATCAGATATTAAACTCCAGCAGCAGCTGTAGGAAATGGAGAAAGGGATTTTCAAAGGGATTTGAGTCTCCCTGTCTCTGTGCCTTTAGTGATCATATTATCATAACTATCACACATAACAAAGCTCTAAATCTGTAATTCAGATAAAGTAGTCAGGACTTTGAAATACAAAAATCCAAACATATGCTGTAACATTTTTTTTGCAATGCTGGTTCCTTTAACACGGATTTTGTAAACTTGGGGAGGCGTCCGACAGATTTTGTATACTAACATATGTTAAACGACATTATTATTTAAGTGTTTGATGGAGATTTAATTAAAGGTATGTTCCATTATACCTACGGTAGTTCCACTAAGAATGTACCAGATACTGTTCTACCAGATGTTGGGCAAACCACTAAAGGTTAATAAGAAATGATGTTAGGAGCTTTTTTTTGGTCTGAATTATGTAAGCTAAACTGCTGAGGAGGCAATGCCCATCTTTTCAACAGTGTGAGTCCTGTTTCATGAGGGGACAGCTCAGCATAATGCTGTATTGAAATGGTAAGTGTGAACACAATTCTCTGATGCACTTCTAAAGCTAAAGATGCAATGTAATAAAAGTTAAGGAGGCTAACTTGTAAAATAAAAGCAATGCAGTGTGAAAGAAATGGTTTCTGAAGTATTTAAAATATGTCTCTAAAGTTATTTACGTTGAGAAGATGGTTTTGGTATGAGGTGCCTAGGGAAAACTGGAGATGTATTGTGAAAACTTGGGAAAACTCTAAACTGGCTTGTAAATGAGCAGTTGCATATATATTTATTGTAACACTGCCTTCTGCTGGTCACACCTCATTTATGATGTAAGTGAAAATGCTGGATAATAATGAGATGTTGTGTTTATCTCAAATTATTCTCAATATGAAATATTTGGTGCTTAGGAAACATTTATATGGAGGTAATGTACATCTATCAAAAATGTCTGCATCAATGATAAACCCATTGCATCTGCGCTATATGCTTAAAATTTTTAATTTGATGTTTTCTTGACCTCAGTTGAGAGAAAACTTTTCATGTATAACACACCAGAGAGTTATCATAACCTTACACTTTGTTTTTAAATTGATTCTTAGTTTTGCTTATTTCAATAGAGTTAGAATTTCTGCTTGTTTCTGGTTTTTCATCTGGGGGGCTTTGGATGTCAGAAGAGCATACACCAAACAAGACATCTGCTGAAAAATTTCTGTTTCATAACAGAATGTCTGTGTGTAACAGAAGTTAGGAGACTGTTAGATCTCTGTGTGTTTATGTACACATTTTAGGGGGTGTTTGCATAAGCTCCACTTTTTGTTATGAAGTACTTTATTATTCCTCATCTGGTCATTCGAAATACACACATATATTATGATAATTACTCCTTAGAGGAAAAATACAAGATTTTGAACATGGTTGCTGTTTTACTTTCTAGCATGTCAAACATATGTTCTTCTATAGAATCCAACAAGCTGCTGTAAGAAGCGTTTTCTGTTTCCTTAAGCGTGCATAAATAGTGAAAAGTTTAATGTGAATTTATATATATTTGACTGCATGTCTGTCAAAATTAAGGCAAATATTTATCACTGCATTGTATCTTCATCATAATAGGTTTAAGAGGTATGAAATGATACTCTATTTCAGTCTGACATAAAAACCCAAAATTAAAAATCAAATATTTGATAGGAGTTAACTCCAGTTGTACAGAATATAATGGTTAAACCACACATTTACTTAGTGAAAACATTGGCATGCATGTCTGGCTGCCTCCAGTAAAATTAATGACTGGATTGTGCAGTGTGGGAAAATTTTTATTTTACTTTGGTTTTCCTCAAGAACTGAAATCCTGCTTCAGTTGCCTGAGGCTACATTTTTAAGCACCTTTATTACAGCACAGATAAAAACCCAGCTATCTGACAAAATGCATTCTGTTTTATTACAAAGGATTACTTCAAAAAGCACAATTCTGCTCATTCTGGGAATAATTTAAACACCAAGAATCCCTATTGTATGGCAAATAAAAAGTAATTATCCATAATGCATACTAAAATTGCATTTTAATGGACAAGACCTATCAGAAGATATGCAGATTGAGAAATTTCCATCTTTAAGTTCCTTCCAAGAATTTGTGGACCTTGCCCGACTGCCTGAGGAGGATTGTACCCTGACTCCATGGGATCTCTGTCTGAGCAGCAACTGCAGATTCCAGCCCTGCAATCCTCAGAGGATCCCTGTGGTCCCATCTGACCCTTGTAGTCTATGAACCTTAAGGTTTTAATAATCAAAGACCAGCCTAACCCCATGTGTGCATGTTTTTAAATTCCAAATCTCATCTTAGATGTAACAGTAATTAAAAAGTCACTTGCAAAGTGATAATAGAGTCAGACTTGTGAGAGAAGATATAACAACATGCATAAGAAAGTACTCCATGGCTGTTCTAGGAAAGACTAGGTGCTGTTAAGATGTAAAAGGGGGAAGAAAAAATATCTGTAAGGTTTTAATCTTGGTGGCAGAAAAATAGTTTCAACAGTCACACAGCCCATCAGGAACAATTTTGCATCAAAGGAGTTGCTGTTATCTTGTTATAGATGACATTTAAACTGAACTGTTTTTCCACATTTACAGATTTTCAAGAAGATTCCTCATTCCTTTATATTTCTGTGTATTTCTTATTTGCAAGCATTTATCTTTGTGAGTTGTTCACTTCCATGTGTGAGCTCATTTGTGTGTGTACACAGCATACATGAGAATGAAAATCCCAGAGCGAGTTTGTGTTTGGGTGGTCACAGCAGCACATAAACATGTTTAAACCTGAGTGTTAAAGTGTGTGTATCCAGAGAGATAATATGTGATAGTGGGCAGCATAATTCACTCTCATTTCCCTGTGTTAGAAATGACTGCATAATTCATGAATGTCAGAACAAAGTCAAGCCAGGCACGAGTTGCACGTGGACATCCCTAATGAATGTGCATACAACCTACTGCCCATCAGATAATACCTAAATAATAGATATTTCATGTGGGCGTTCCCTTCTCCTCCTCCATTTTTAGTTGTCAAATTAGTTTTCCAATATTTTACTTATAAAAGTTTTTTTTTCATTGCTCATGAGAAAGCGCGTGGGGATTCCTTACTCTCACTCAGGTCTCCTTGTATGTTAAGGCAGCAGAGCGTATTTGGAACTCTGCTTTTAGGTTTTCGGCCGTATCTTTATGCATGTCTGTATTTTGCCTTCAGACTTCTGTCTGTTGGCTCAAACTTTTTTGTTTTACCTACACATACTCTTATGCATGGTCCCTTTATTTCAGTCTTTTCTTTTGGTGGTGTTTTGTTTTGTTTTGTTTGTAGCGTACGTATTATTGTGCAACCTGTAATGAGCTATTTAGAAGTTCACTTACTGTATACAAACAAGTAGGAAATCAGCAATTGTTGATTCCTAAAATAGCAGCCTTATAAAGCCTTATAAGCCTGTTGTAAATAGCAGCCTTAATAATTAGGGTCTGAACATGTAAATAATTGAGTGTGATCATCTACGTAATGAAACATATTTCAAAAGTTTAGAAATAGGAGTTGAATTTTAATAAATACGTATGTAGTACTTTAAAGACCAAAATACTGTAAGCAAACCAGCAATGACATTTTGCTTTCCTCAACACATAAACATAAATGCAATTTTCACTCCAATTTTTTTTTGTTCATTCTGTCTGGAATTCGGAAAGAATAAAGTAACCTAAAAATTTTTAAGGTTTTTTTTCTCCTTTATTTTATTGACCTTATTTACTGAATGAAATATTTTGTTGTTTATAGCACAAAAGTGTTATAATGTGGATAAAATTCTCTAATTTGTAATATGGATTGCAGATTATACATAAAAACATGTGGATTATCATGATTAAATATGTATAAAATCAGCATAATCCATTCATATGTTTGTAAGGGCCCAGAGTCCTCTAGAGAGAGTCACAAATCCACTTGATGTTCTTGAGTGCTGGATCTTTTTTCCTCCCTGATTTTATCTAAAATATGTGTAAAAATTCAAAAGTCAAAGGGATCCCTGTTGGTTATAGCTAAGTAGTCTCAAACACGTATATTTATCCTTCCTAGACTTGGTAAAGTCCTGTGCTTACATGTGTGGAGTAGTTTTGGTTTGGGGTTTTTTTTTTTAGTTTTGGTTTCTTGTGGGGGGAGGTTTTCTTTTTGAGACTTCTTATTTCGGCAAAC